>PVJH01035347.1:7642-19880 GCA_004026705.1 Nesogale talazaci
GGGCTCAGCCCCACATTTTGTTTCTTATCAGAAGGTACAGTCCCTTCAAGGTCCCACTTTGTCTCTCTCATTTCCATTCCTGCTTCCTTCCGACCCGTCTTGAGTCTGACTGGGCTTTGAGAGTGGGGGCAGGGTGTCAGGGCATGCAGCCCTCTTGGTCTCATTTGATTGCTCGCTCCCCAAACAACATTCCCTCCAAGACGCTGGGTGGCTTGAACCTCCAACCCTACAGCTATCATCTGAGTGTTGAACCGTTGTGCCAGCAGGGCCCCTAACTCTGTGATGAGTAGCTGGCTTTTTTCAGTGCTGGGGAGCCCTGTACATGTCCCCCATCTTCACCTCCATGAGCTCTAAATGCTTAGATAGGTGCCGCTGCTTCTGTTAACCTCCTCCATCAAGATAACCAAATCCATTCACTTCATTATTGTTCTGGAAATATCGAATCACAGCCGGCCACCGGGTTTGGCAAGCTCCGTTCAATATTGAGGGGAAGGCTGGTTCCCCTGATGTATTGATTGTTTTCCATCCAAAAGACTGGACGCTGTAGCCAGCGGAAGGAACTTGGAAACACTTAAGAAAAATTGAATTGTTGGCTTTCATGTTGTTCAGTATTCCATTGTGAGTATGGACCATAGTTTAAAGGGAAAAAAATGCAACTATTGAGTTGTGAAAAATTAGAGATTGGGCTGAGCCCTGGTGATGTAGTGGTTGTGCGCAGGACTGCGGCCCACTGGGACAGAGGTTCAATTCCAGCAGTGGGGCAGGGCCTCCTACTCCCACCACCAGAGAGCAGTGATGCCCCCCCACAAAAAAATTTAGAGATTGTTTGGCTTCACAATTCAATAGCTGCATTTTTCCCCCTTTAAACCTTGGTCCATACAATGGAATACTAAACAACATTAACGGGTAATGAATCTCTCTAATGTTCTGTGAAACAAACACTTCAGGGTGTGGACAAAGTGAGAGAACCTTATGCTGAGTGAAATGAGTCAATCACAAAAAGACACAGTGTGTGAGACCACCAGACTTTGAGGGTTATCAGGGGGTAGATTTCTGTATCTGACCATGTTTCCTTGAGATCCCTAAGGCTTTCCATGGTGATCTCTTCAGAAGTGAACAGTGTAGTCCTTCTTCTTCATCAATTCTTTGTCTGGAAGCTCTGTTGGAACCTGTTCACTGTGGGGACCCCGCTTCCACCATCACAGCCACATGCAAGCCACCAGAGGACAACACACTGACCCAAGTCCTGGAAGAAGGACAGGCAGAGTGTTCCGTAAAGATGGGGAAGGTAAGACTTCTCACCTCCTTTGTCAGGAGACACCAGTCCCGGGAGCAGGCCATCACCCTCGGTAAAGTCGAAGGGGCGCTGAGGAAGCAGACAGATGAACTTGCACAGTGGCTGCTCAATGGGCTCGAGCATCAGGGCCACTGTGAGACTGGGGCGGGAGTGGGCGCTGCTCTGTGGGTTGCTGAGTTGGGATGGGCTGAGGTAAGGTGACCAGACATCCGGCTTTTTTTTTAGGGGGGGGGGGCATCACTGCCCTCAGGTGGTGGGAGTAGGAGGCCCAGCCTTTGCTCTGCGGAGCTGGAATTGAACCTCCATCCCAGTGGGCCGCAGTCACGCGCACAACCACTACGCCACCGGGGCTCAGCCCAAAAGCAAAGGTTTTTTTTGTTGTTTGTTTTTTAGCATCACTGCCTCTGGTGGTCATGGGCGTTTGCCAGTGCTGTTCCTGAGAGCTGCCGCTGGATTTGAACTGCAAAGTCCATGGGCCACAGTCCCGCACTCAACCACTTAAGCCACCGGGGCTCAGCAACATCTGGCTTTTTAACTACTTAACAACTCCCCGTGGCGTTGTAAGATTAAAATAAATGTATTACAATACCATTTTTGTGTTCTATGAACATTTCTGTTGCTCCATATAGTCCAAAATTTTAATCCGGAGTCCCAGACCCCACCCCCACCCCGTCCCCAATCAATGGTGTCCTGCTTAAAATCTGGTCTCTTTAGCTGAGGGCACCCCCCTCACAGCAACCAAGGGGGAGGGGGGCAGGGAGGTGAGAGTCAGGAATAAGCTAGTGTGGCAGGGTTTAACTTGGACGTTGTGATTGTGCGTGGGCCTCCCCCCCCCCGCAGAACCGCTCCATGCCAGAGACCCTGTGCACAGGAAGACAAAACCCTGCCCTGTCCCACAGGACCCTCACCAGCGTTCCCACTTGAGCCCAGGGTGCCCACCCATTCCCTTGAGGGCCTTCTTCTCTGTGGATGCCTTTTTTTATTATTTTTTTTAAATTAAGCATCACTGTGGATGCCTTTTTTATCCCGCAGGATGTCATCCTAAGGGGGGCGGTCTCTCCCCAAACCCCACCCACGGTATGTGAGGGAGTCTGTCAGCAGGGCCTCTAAGGAAGATTCTGGCTGCCTTCTTGAGTGTACAGCTTGCTGGATTTCCACCAAGTGTCTGAAGCAGCGTGGAGGCAGCCAGCCCCATGCGGGCGTGTTTCCCGCTTTGCAGGGCACACTCGGCTGGCGAGCATCCACCCGGTCTCTCTGGGTCTCTGGCCCAAGCCCTGCCGGGCAACCCTATACCTTAACTCTAAGACCGGGCGGCGCAGGGGAGGCAGCTTTCCAAAGAGCACACGGCGAGAAACGGGGTGCGACTCCTTTTATTTCAGAGTCTGAGTGTGAGTTCCCCCCCCACCTTCCGCCTCCACCCGGACCCCAGACCAGTCTCCTCGGGGCACCCAGCGGGGGGCCACGGTGCCGTCCAGCGGGAACGAGGGGGAGGGGGCCAGGGCTTCAAAGGAACAGGCTCTTAGGGCGGACAGGCACCCCCAGTGCCCCGGCTCTGCCTCCTGGCTGCTCCCCGAGGCCAGGCGGGCTCCGGGCTCCGGGCTCCGGCGACTCACCAGCAGGGCGGCGGGGAGGGCTGCGGGTGGTCGAGCAGGAAGGGGGGCTCGCCGGGGCCGGGCGGGATGAGCAGGCCCCAGGGCTCGGGGGGCGCGGGCACCGGCTGGGCGCGGACGCGCAGGCGCAGGCTCTGGAGCAGGCGCTCCTTCTGCTTGTCGTACACCACGGGGGTCGCCATCTGGAACCGGTGCCGGGCCGGGCGGCAGTATCTCCGCAGGTTGTGCTCCTCGGCGAACTGTTCGGTCACGCGGACGGCGGGCGTCAGCTCCAGGAAGGCGGTGGGCCCCCAGGGCACCAGCGGCAGCATCTGCGGGACGAAGACGATTCCCGGCGGCGGCCGGTCCTGAGCGACCGCCCAGGGCGGCGGCGGCTGAGGGAGCAGGCCAGGCGGCAGTCCCGACATCGGCGGCGGCGGCGGGGGGACGCGGGCCGGCCTGCCTCGAGGACACGCGGGGGCGGACCAGCTGCGGATGCGAACGCCACCCGGAAGCCTCCTCTCCAGCTGTGGCGTCGTAAGCCGCTCCAGAGCCCCGCGCACTCTCGCCGCCGTTCGGGCGCGCCGCACGGCGGCGCCCCAGCCAATAGGGATCGCCCGACGCCCTCCGCCAGCCAATGGACAGGCCGTGCGGCTGGAGCCCACGACGTGCTCCCGCCGGCCGACGAGAGTCGCCCTGAGCAGCCAATCAAAGGCAGCGGCGCTCTCAGTCTGGGCCTTCTACCCGCCCTCCGCGGTTTTCAGCCAATCGAGGTGTTCCATGGACGGTCAGCTACGCCCCCCGAGTCGGCTTTCGGACACACCCTCGCCTGCACGCAGACACTGCACGCAGGGCGCGAGCGCTCCCCTCTGGCGGGAAGGACCACTGCGCCGCCGCCGCCCCGCCCACTTCCCTTGCAGCAGCCAATGAGAAAACAGCGAGTGTTGCTTAGGCTCCATCTTAGTAACGAGAGAAAAATCCCATCTGGCTGAACCCAAATCTAAGCCGACTCCCACTGCGTTGTCCTAAAACCCAGAGCCATCAAGCTGAGTCTGACATGCAGCCCTTTGTAGGACAGCGCGCAGCTGCCGTCCAGGGTTTCCGACGCTGTCATCTTCAGACAGCGGCGCCTTCTCCCGCCGAGTGGCTGGTTGATTTGAACCTTGAGCAGAGCGACGCCTAACCACTGCGCCACCAGCGTCCTTCTGACTCATTTAGATACAGTGGTATCCCAACTTAAAAAAAAAACACGTTTGGGGCTGAGCCCGGGTGGCGTAGTGGTTGTGCGCGGGACTGCGGCCCACTGGGATGGAGGTTCAATTCCAGCTCCACAGGAGCAAAGGTTGGGCCTCCTACTCCCACCACCCGGGCAGTGATGCCCCCCCCCCAAAAAAATAACAAAAAAAAAGAGATAGGTGGTATTTACATTAAAGTGCCTTAGAGCAAATATAAATGATGGGTGGGTACTTAAAAAGGGGGACACCCATCAGTTTAGCTAACATTAGGGTGTGGAGACCTAACTTAGATTAACTGGGAGCCCTGACAGTGCGGTGGTGACGAATCAGGCTGCTAACTGCAAGACCCACAGTTCGAAATTGTCAGGCCATCCATCCTCTAGAGACCGGCAGGGCTTTCTATTCCAGTCAAGCTACTGCATCAGGATCCCCCCGGAGCGACACCCACACTGGACTGCGGCCTTGTAATGAGCGACATTGACTCGAAGGCAGCGAACCCCTTTTTTGGCTTATTGGGACTAGAGTCCTATTCAGGCAGCGTTTCTTCTGTTGTCCATAAGGTAGGTAGCGCTCCACTAGAGAACCCCTAACAGCTAGAACGGTGCTGGAACATGAAGAGATCAGCTAGAAGGATGTCTCTCTCTCTCTCTCTCTCTCTCTCTCTCTCACACACACACACACACACACACACACACACACACATTCCGAGTGGCTGCTGGTGACAGGTGTTGGTCTCCCTCACTTTGCTCTCCAGTAAGGAGAGAAACTTTGGAGTGGGACTACTTCCACAAGATGCGGCCATGGACAACTTTACGACTGCTGTCGTTCGTTAAAAGAGTAAAATTCCATCACGATTCTCAAGAGATTCCAAGCTGGCATTCCCAGTTGACCCAAACCAACAACTAAGCGAACCTTGCCACAGTGACTCTGACTGGTGACGACCCTCCAGGGTGGGGCAGCGGGAGCTGGGAGCCGGTGCCAGGTCTTTCTGGTGCAGGGCAGGGGTGCAGGTGGTTTTGCGCCACTAAATTTTTTTTTAAAAATCATTTTATTGGGGGCTCATACAGCTCTTATCACAACCCATCCATTCATGCATTGCGTCGAGCACATGTGTACGTTTGTTGCCATCATCCTCAAAACATTTGCTTTCTCCTTGAGCCCTTGGTATCATCTCACTGCCCCCTCCCTTCCCTCATGAACCCTTGATAACATAAATGATTTTGTTCATATCTCACACTGACTGATGGCTTCCACTTTTCTGTTGTCTGGCCGCTGGGAGGGGATCATATATAGATCATTGTGATCAGTATTGCCTCGCGCCCCCCCCCCACCTTTTCCTTCCCCTCCTGTTACTGCTTCTCTTATTATTGGGCCTGAGGGATTTAACTGTCCTGGATTCCCTTGTTTCCAGCTCTGATCTGTACCTGTGGACATGCTCTGGTCTAGCCAGATTTGTAAGGTAGAATTGGGGTCATGATAGTAGGGGCGAGAACTAGAGCAGCGGTTCTCAACTTGTGGGTGGCGACCCCTTGGGGGGTTGAACAACCATTTTTCAGGGGTCACAAAATTCATAGCAGTAGCAAAATTATAATTATGAAGTAACAAAAAATTTTATGGTTGGGGGTCAGCACAACATGAGGCACTGTATTAAAGCATCGGGGCATTAGGAAGGTTGAGAACCACTGAACTAGAGGCAAGTTGTATGTTTCATCGTCCCCTATTGCACCCTGACTGGCTTTTCTCTTCCTTGTGACCCTTCGGTAAGGGGATGTCCAATTGTTTGCAGACGGGCTTTGGGTCTCCAATCTGCACTCTCACTTATTCACAATGATAGGATTTTTCTGTTCTGGAACTTTGATGCTTGATGCCTGATCCCCTCAACACTTCACGATCACAGGCTGGTGTGCTTCTTGCATGTGGCCGCTTGTTTATATTCAAGCCTTTAAGACCCCAGACGCTATATATGATGATGACTTTCCCCGGCTTTGTCTTCCCCAAAGATATGCCAAACATTAGAGGCTGTCTGCCAGCACAAGGTGGGAGGGCGGATGCTTAGAGATATTCTCCCCGCAGGCATTCTGACATCCAGAGCAAGCAGACACTATTTTTCTTTTGGTGTTGTTGTTGTTGTTTTGTGGCATCACTGCCCTGGTGGGAGTAGCAAGCCCAGCCTTGCTGCTGGATTTGAACTGTCAACCCTGTGGGCCGCAGTCCCGCAAACTACCACTAAGCCACCGGGGCTCAGCCCCAGACATTCTTTTTCATCCCCACCTAAGGCGGGGCTCGTTTCCTGCTGCTCAGGACAGCGCATTGCTGCCCTTGGAATCTTAGACTAAATCACTTGTCCAGCTCAAGAGCAATCGAGGCAGCCACACTGAGGCTAGGGTCCACCATTCTGGTCACACGTACACTCCTCTTGCTACGGCATGTACGCCCCTAGCTCGTCCTTTTCCTGCAACATGTGTGGTCACCTGTAAGCACACCCCCCAGGTATATATGGGTCTTGGAGAGAAAGGCGACTCTCCCCTGCCCTCTCTGCCCATGGACCTGGCTGTGGAGATCATGGCCTTCCAGGAGGTAAGCGTGCGACCATGAAATGTGTCTGACTCCTTTATTTCACTCTCTCTTTTTTTTGGGGGGGGAGTGGGGCATCACTGCCCTCTGGTGGTGGGAGTAGGAGGCCCAGCCTTTGCTCCTGTGGAGCCACTGCTGGAATTGAACCTCCATCCCAGTGCGCAGTCCCATGCACAACCACTATGCCACCGGGGGCTCAGCCTTCTCTCTCTAAGAACAAATGAACTTAGCTTTTATTTTAGCTTTCTTTTCCAAGAGGTAGACACTGTTGTTCTCTATGACACTGTTATTCTCCCGCGCACAACCACTACGCCACCGGGGCTCAGCCCAAGAGCAAAGTGTTTTTGCATCAATAAAGTATTTGAGTAGAAGCCCAATGTCCACCTGCTACCTTAATACTAAACCTATAAATATATGTAGAGAAGTCTGTTTCCAGGGCTGAGCCCCGGTGGCGTAGTGGTTGTGCGCGGGACTGCGGCCCACTGGGACGGAGGTTCAATTCCAGCAGTGGGGCTGGGCCTCCTACTCCCACCACCGGAGAGCAGTGATGCCCCCCCCCAAAAAAAGAAGTCTATTTCCTTCTCGCTACATATAAATATACTTGCATATATACATGCCAGGGTCCTGGAGATGCCTCCACCCCCATTGGATCCACAGGACTTTGCACAGACCGGCCTGTGATAGCCCAGTATTCTCCATCCTTGCAGGTGACTCCGTGAGTCTGAGAAGGGGCTACGGACCTGGTCTATTGGTCCTAGGGACTTGAGTTGGATGGGGCTGGGTGCTTTCTTGTTATATAATTCTTTTATTTTTAAATAATCATTTCATGATATAAAGCTCTTTCTTTTTTTTTTGGGGGGGGGGGGGAATCACTGCCCTCTGGTGGGAGTGGGAGGCCCAGGCTCGCTCCTGGAGAGCTGTTGCTAGATTTGAACCGCCAAGCCAGTGGGCCGCAGTCCCACACACTACCTCTATGCCACCGGTGCTCAGCCCCTAAAGCTCTTTCGTAAGCTTAATTTCGTTTCTCCAGTTACCCTGGCCTAGCACAAGCAGCTTCTTCCTCCAGGATGGGAGCCAAATCTTTCTCATGGGTGCTGGGGAAGGTAATAACCAATAAGAGAGAGATGAGAGGAAAAACCACACCGACAAATAGAAGTCCTGGGGAAGCTTGATAAATTGTTGGCTGCAGAAATGATGACGTGATCTGTAATCCCTCCACATATATACCACCAAATTAACCATAAATAAAAAGGCAATTTTCAAAAGTTGGGTTTTTAATGAAAACTCCATTATCAAGGGTGCCTTCCCACCCCACTGCAGGGTTATCCCCACTACTTTGGGACCACCCTGCTCTGTGGGGTAGGTGTTCAGCCTGTCTGATACAATCTCCTGGTCTCCAACATGGCACCAGACGTGTGGCCAGGTTTGAGTGAGTGAGTGCAGTGTGGACTGGACGGAGCGAGCCCAGGCTGCTCCACCTCCCCTGCAGCCAACCGCCTGAAACACACACAGACACACACACCACCACCACACCACGGAGGGGCAAAGACAAGTCTTTATTGATTCTGCCAAGCCCAAGGTCTGGCCTTCCTCCCAGCCAGGTCGGGGCTCGGAGGCACAGGCCCCCAGGTAAGCGGTGGCCACTCCATGCTCAGCACTTCCCAAAAGGACAGGCGTCTGCAGGGCAGGACAAGGCGCTTAGAGACAAGGAGAGGTTGATTCTGCCCTTTCTTTCCCTCCTTGGGTGTCCGAGGTCAGTTCCTAGGCAGAAACCGACGGGGCCGAGGGTCTGTCACCCTTCCCAAAGGCGGGGCCTCCCCCAGGCGGCCTGGAGGGGACACAGTAGTCCCCCCTCACCTCCATAGCCGTTTCCAAGCAGCTCATTGCCATCTCTCTCCCCCTCGGGTGGCCCTAAGGCACAGACAAACAGGGGACGCTCAGAGTCATCAGAGGGCTTTGGAGGCTTCTCCAGACACCCTCCTCTCATGCTCCCCTCCAGACTCGGTGAGACCCCCGCCCCACCCACCCACCCACCAAAGGACTCAGCACCTAGCTCAGGTCTTTGTTGCCCATAAGGCCCTGAGATGAGAGGAGGGAGTGGGGACCCTGAATCTCCACTGGCCTTGGCCTGCCAGTGCCCTGGCTCAGGGACTCCATCCTCACTGCCCTCTGCCCCAGGATCATCTGTCCCTCCTGACCCACGCCTACCATTCCCTCATCTCCCCAGGGCTCCTCGACCCAGACCCCACATGTTCCACCAAGCACCACATTACCTGGCTGGCTCCCCACTGGTGCATAGGCAACCCCAGCTGGATACCCCAGTTTGGGGGCAGCCCCCCAGGACTGGAGGGAGGTCCAGGGAGAGCCCCTGACAGCCTTGACCTGGCCTGCAGGAAAAGAGCTGGGATTTGGGGATGTTCCAAGGACCTCTCCCTCTGGCCCCTGCTGCCTGAGCCTCAGTTCCTACCGTTTTCTTCAGGGGCAGGTGCTGCTGCTCTGGGGCCAATGAGCACTTCCTCCCTGTAGCCTGGAGGAAAGCCAGGTCACCCCTTGGGGCCGCCCCTCCTCCTCTCCCCTATCCTTGACCCCAGAGGAAGCCAACTCACCGTTCCCAAAGCCAAAGGCCCCAGGGAACCCTGGAGGAGGGAAAGAGGACACCGGGCTCATGGCTCATGGCGGGCCCTGGACCCTGGGACCCTCGGCCCAGCCCTGGCCAGTACCTGGTTGTGGACGGGCCTCAGGGAAGAAAGCAGCTCGGAAACCACCACTCCTGTAATCAAAACCTGTCGGGGGAGAGGAATGGCAGGGGGTAAGGCAGGGCTTGGGAGAGAGGGAAGAAGCTTGGGGGTGGGGGTGGGGGCCCAGCTCAGAGAGAGAGAGGCAGGTAGCAACATCTCTCAGCAGGAAGCCATCCCTCTGGCTGGCTGTCCCCTCTGCCCGGAGCCCTCTCAGCTCCACACGCTCAGCTGATGGGTTCCTGTACCACCTCTGGGGTCACCTCCTCCGGGAAGCCTTCCCTGCATCCCCTCCTTCCTCACCTCCCCCATGGCTCTCCACCTTCTGTCACGCTACCCTCAACAGAGGCAGAGCGGTACCCCCCCCCCCCCCCCCCGTTGGTTCTGGAGTCCGCTCTGTCAGGAAAGAGAAGGAAGGAGGAAGCAGAGAGGGTGGGGCGATGGGGAATGGGGACGGGTGGGAAGGTAGAAGAGAGGTGGGGTCCAGGAGGCTCACCGACTTTCTGAGGCTGGAAACCACCGCCCAAGCCTGGAGGTCACAGAGAGGTGACTGAGACTTCTAGCTCCTTGGGCCTGGACTGCCACCAGCAAGTTCCCTGCCCCTGCATTCCCCCCCCTCCCCCCCCCCCGCCCCGACACAGAGGAAAGTGTGCACCCAGTCCTGCTCCTGGCCCAAAGCCTGCAAGAGGTGGGAGGTCAGGAGGGGCCAGGCGGCCTGTGACTCCTTGGGGACCAAGGCTAGACATTCAGGACTCTTAGGAAGAAAGGACACTCCGAGCCCGGGCACGTGGGACCAGAAGGGACGCACTGAGAAGGGTGCAGGGCAGCCGAGTGCCCGTGGGGAGTTTTGGTGGCCCGGTGGTGACACCTTGAGCTGCGATCCATAAAGCCGGCAGTTTGAGACCACCGAGCCTCTCCGCAGCGCTACCATCTGGGGAGCCCACGGGGACTGTCCTGCCCGGTCACTATGACTTGGGGTGGCCTCAATGGCAGTGGGGCTGGGTTTTTTGTTTTTATCACAGCTGAGGCAGCAAGGGTCAGAGGCGTGACTCCAGCGTGACTTGGGGATGGGCCTGGCGCAGCTGAGGGAGTCCCGAGGTTCTGGCCTGCTGTCTGAGATGTCTGTTCCCATGAGAGCCCTGACGGCGGGGCTGAGTCAGGCGGGGCCGGGGGCTAGGAAGGGAGCTGCCTAAGGGGGATGACAGGGTTCCCAGGGTCAGAGTTTACCCTCCTCCCCAGCAATGTCACAAGTCACAGCTGAAGAAAGACTGAGCCAAGGCCCAGTTAGGCCTAGCGGGACTTATGACCTTTGGTGAAGGTGGTACCCCCTTGCTCCCCCAGCTCTCCCCACCCGTTACTGACCTGGGAACTTGCCATTCTGCCCCGGGGGAGGGGGCTTGGACTTCAGGCCCCAGCTGCTCCCTTTCTCCGAAGGGACTCCAGTTGGGTGTCCGGGGAGGAGCAGTGGGGGACTGCCCCCATTACAGGGACCTGAGACGGGGAAGGAAGGGGGTGGGAGTGAGCCTAGCCCGCTGACACCCCAAACCCACACCCCATCCCCCAAGCTGTCCTCCTAGCTCAGCTTGTCCAGCCTCCCTCCGGGATGAGACACTGGCCCAGTGGTCACGCTGCCCACCTGCTCTGGCACCTCATGTCCACTGAGGATGACCCCTCAAGCCCCTCCACTTCCCAGCGTCAGCCCCCCACCCCGATCAGAGATCCCCCTCCCTTACCCGAACTTAGTGACCTCACCTGCCTGGGCCCCCACTCCATTTGCACCGTAACCTGGGATAAAGAAAAGAAACACAGGGCTGAGCCCCGGTGGCGTCGTGGTTGTGCGCGGGACTGCGGCCCACTGGGACGGAGGTTCAATTCCAGCAGTGGGGCTGGGCCTCATACTCCCACCGCTGGAGAGCAGTGATGCCCAAAAAAATTAAAAAAAAAAAAAAAAAGAAAGAAACAGCCATAAGGCGGGGAGGGGGGAGGTGAGGGAGGTGGGGAAGAGGGGAGAGGAGGGCCAGAGCCAGGGCCTGCAGGTGGCGGTTCCCTCACTCACCTGGCTTCTGAGTCTTCACACCCCCTCCCAAGCCTGTGGGGGGCGGGGACACAGTTCAAAACCCAACCAATGGAAAAGCTTGCCCCGGACTGGGCTGGGTTCTGGTTCAGTGCCATCGCCAGGGCAGGGCAGGCCTGGCTCCTGAGAGCCCCTTCCTAGCCTGGGGGTGTGCGGGTTGAGTGGGGAGCTGCAATCACAGGGTGCTTGTCCGGTTGGGTTTTCCCATCTTGACCCAAGCGTTCTTCTGCAGAGCCCTTTGCTGACCAGTCAGGCCACGGTGACCTCGGGGCCCAGGGGACTTTGTCCATCTCCAGCCACCACCTCCCCACTGACAGAGACACCTGCCCTCCTCCCTGCCGGGGGCCCTGACTCTGTCCTCACCTGGTGGGACCCCCAGCCCGTTCCCTGGCAGGTGTCCTAGAGAGGAGGAGCAGGCGTCAGGGGTGCAGTGGAGGTGGGGGAGCCCGGGCAGGGGCCCAGGAAGGGAGGCAGGCTCGGAGGGACTCACCTGGTTTCTGAGGTTTCACACCTGGGGAGGGACAGACAGGCTGCAGCAGGTGGACCCCACCCTCCCCCTCCCTCTCCCCAGGATACACCTTTCCCTCGACACCCCCCACCAGGGCCCCCACTCTTTCAGGACTGTGAGTCTCCCTGCTCAAAGCCTGCCTTACCTGGTTGGGTCCCTGCCCCTGGGAAGACTCCAGCTCTGAGCCCTGGCCTGTACCCTGAGGAGGTGAGACAGGGGCTGTGAG
>PVJH01035348.1:0-19752 GCA_004026705.1 Nesogale talazaci
CTTTGAGAGACCAGGTCTTCTGTTTCCTGTGCATTCCGTTTCTCACTCATCCAACTGCTCTCCCACCCCCCACCCCAGGCCTCCATCCCTAGCTGTTACCAAGTAGGTGCAGCATGGCTGGTGGTGGTAGGGGGAACCTCGAAAGAAATAAGAGTATGGCTGCGGAACTTCTAAATTAGCTTACACAGAGACGGGAGAGACTTGGGCCTTGGAAATCAAAAGGCAATTTAGAGCATCTTCCCTGGTGAAGCAAAGTTAGAATCTGTAGGGATTGGGCCTCATTCGAAGCTGATCTCCCATTTCTTTGTGGAGAGAACCCATCAATAAAAGCTGCTTCCGCCCGTGGCCTGTGCTGGTTCTCATTGCTGTCTGCTACCCCGGGTGGGCAGGCTAAGCCCGGAGACACACTCCGCTCCGCTCGGGCAGGAGCAGGGGCCTGCAGGGACGGAGCGCTCTCCCTGCTGCGCACATCTGCCTTCCTCCTCTTCGCGTGGCGCCCCGCCGCGCCCCGCTGCGCTGGCCTGGAGGAGCCCGAGAACGGCTTTCTGCAGAGTCAGCACGCCCTGCTCCCCAAGCATCTGCGCGGCTTTCGGTGGCGTGGCGGATGCCACTCCACGGGTCGCAGGCGGCGCCCCGGCGGCCCAGCGCATTCCCGTGGGGCACACCTGGAGGTGGGGGCCATACTATGATTGTGAATAGCTGATTCCCGCAAGCCGTGAGACGAGGGCACAGGAGCCGGTACCTCGGGAGCAGGGGTCTAAAAAAGCACTCGGGGCAGCCGAGAAACGGCAGGTGCTAACGGTGGCCGCGTTTCCATGGTGTCGCCCGCGGAGCCGGGGGGGGGCGGGCTCACGCAAGCGCCCAGGGAGCGCGCGGGTGGGCGGCGAGTGTCGGCGCGCAGGCGCCCTGAGAGCCGGTGAAGCCGGTGGCCCGGCGCCGGGCAGGACCAACAAAGATGGCGGCGGCGCCTGCGGCGGGAGCGAGCGGGGTGGCAGCTGCGGCTAAAGCTGCAGCCCGGCCTGCGGGGGGGCTGC
Organism: Nesogale talazaci; assembly: GCA_004026705.1. Lineage (NCBI taxonomy): Eukaryota > Metazoa > Chordata > Mammalia > Afrosoricida > Tenrecidae > Nesogale > Nesogale talazaci. Next base: position 1,035 of record PVJH01035348.1, read on the forward strand.
ACGAGGGTCGGAGGGGGTGGCTTTGAGCTGGGGCCTGGCCCCGGCTGGCCTTCCCCGCCGCCTCACCGGGGGACAGGTACGGGCCGGGCGTGATGGCGTGGGAGACTGGGGGAAGGCTGCCCCAGCCCCGGGAGGACGCCCTCCTCAAAGGCAGAGGCGCGGTGGGGCCCAGAGGGGCCCGGGAGAACTGGGCTGACGGGACTGCTTCCCTGGATCCAGGGGGAAGACGCCGCCGGGCCCCGTAGCCAATCAGCGGCCTCGGCCTTTCTGCCCTCGAGGGGGGCGGGCCCGGTGTAGGCCCTGCTGGGGTGGGAGAGGTGCCGCAGCGAGTCGGGGTCCCGGAGTGGTGCGCCCCTCCGTCCCGGATTGATTCCTGCCCACTCCACCCGACACGGCGGCGGCGGCGGAGCTCGGGGTGGGGGAGGGCGGGAATCGCACGTCCCCCGTGGAATGGGCTGCTTTGCAGCGTGGAGAGGGGCAGGTTTCCGAGGGTGCAAGGCGTGGACTGTTAGCCTTACCTCCACACCCCCCATTTGACCAGAGCTCCCAAGTGACTCGGGGCGCGTGCCGTGCCGCTTCACTCGACAGATCTTCAGAGAATACAGCCGGTGGTGACGGGAACCAGCGCGGTGCTTCCTGTAAAGCTGTGTTACAGACAGCGGGTGGGAGACAAGAAGGGGCCCAGTCGTGGGCTGCTCTCCTTTATCTATGGACTCAGTAGACGGGAAGCCTGTTCACTTGGCGTGAAGCCCAACCTAGGTCCTAGGGAGGCGATGAAACCAGCGGCGCAGAGCACATAGAGGTTAAGAAGAAGGAAGCCTAGTCCCCATGGGCCTCCATACTCAAACAATGACCATTTCTTCCCCTCCCAGGTCCAGCCTGTGGTGTCCACAATGCCCCAGGCCTCTGAGCACCGCCTGGGCCGAACCCGAGAGCCACCTGTTAATGTCCAGCCCCGGGTGGGATCCAAGTTACCACTTGCCCCGCGGGCCCGCAGCAAGGAACGGCGCAACCCAGCCCCTGGGCCAAACTGTATGTTAAGACCTCTGCCTCCCCGGCCAGGGCCCCCAGAGGAGCGGCTCAAGAAATTGGAGCTGGGGCAGGGACGAGTCTCGGGCTCTCGTTCCAGAGGCCCTCTTCGGGCAGATCATGGGGTTCCCCTGCCCGGCTCACCACCACCGGCCGTGGCCCTGCCGCTCCCGTCCAGGACCAACCTCGCTCGTTCCAAGTCTGTGAGCAGTGGGGACTTGCGCCCAATGGGGATTGCCATGGGAGGGCACCGTGGTGCTGGGGAGCTGGGGGCCGCACTGAGCCGCTTGGCGCTCCGGCCCGAGCCACCCACTTTGAGACGCAGCACCTCTCTCCGCCGCCTCGGGGGCTTTCCTGGGCCCCCCACCCTGCTCAGCATTCGAACGGAGCCCCCTACCTCGCATGGCTCCTTCCATGTGATATCTGCCCGGTCCTCTGAGCCTTTCTACTCTGAAGATAAGATGGTGAGGACTAGCCAGCACACGTGGCCTTTCATGCCCACGATCTTCCACACCCCTGGCCTCTGGGTCCAGAAATGGCACCCTCTCTCTTCCTCTCGCATCTCCCCATTCTCTCACCCTGACTTAAATACCACTGAGCCTCATAGACCCGTTTCTGGGTTGCTCGTGACTCCCCAGCACGATCCTTGGGGTCCCCAGGGAATTAAACCAACTCTTTGGAATTCTTTATCAAGTCCCTCCCGGGCTCTGGCTTTCCCCCGCTGTGCTCTCTCCCCTCGGACTCTGCTGAGGCCTAATTAATCTCTGGAGCTGAAGAGGGGTGGACTCAGAACGTCTGGGCTAGCGTGCCAGCTATTTCCCCAGCTAAGTGAGCTAGGCTGGTCACAGTTGGGAGCCAGCAGGAGAGGGTGCAGGAAGGGGCCACGGGGGCCGGAGGGGGTCTTGGGGGCAGTAAGGTGGGGGTGGGGAGCAGCTGGGCAGCCATGCCCGTGCTTGGGGAGTTACCCCAGGAGCTGCAGCGCAGGCTAGCTGGGCAGAGGAGTAAGTGGGGGGCCGGTGGGACAGCCATGGCCCAGTCCGTGGTACACTCCGCTGTGATGGGCTTACTGTTCATGGCCAGTGAGGTAGGGAGACCAGAGTAGAAAGTGAGGGCAAGAGTGGTGGCGGGGCGGGGCGGCCAGGGGCAGCATGCTGTGGAAAGGTGGTAGGGCCTTGTAGGCTCTTCGGGAACCTGCTGACCGTCCTCTAACCTTCCAGGCTCATCACACACTCCTCCTGGGCTCCGGGCATGTTGGCCTCCGGAATCTGGGGAATACGGTAAGTCCTCCTCTCGCTCCTCTCGGAAAGGAAAGCCAAACCAATGGTGCTGGTGGTGGTGGGGAGGGCCTGGGGGGTAGCGGGCTGCTGACTTGGGGAGGGGTGTGGAAGGAGAGCAGTTGAAGCTCTCCTAGCACTTGCAGGGCACTGGTCTGAGAGATAATAATGTCTCTCAGAGATAATGTCCATGCCATTCCCCAGTGCTTCCTAAATGCCGTGCTACAGTGTCTGAGCAGCACTCGGCCTCTTCGGGACTTCTGTCTGCGAAGGGACTTTCGGCAAGAGGTGCCTGGAGGGGGCCGAGCCCAAGAGCTCACTGAAGGTGGGGCATCCACTCCTGCTCCCCGCTTTCGAGCCCCTCGTCCCTTCCCCGAGCAGGTTCACCTGTCAGTGCTGGTGGCCTCCAGCCCGTTAACCTGGCAGTTGTAGCCACTCTTCCCCGTGCCTGTTTTCCTCGAGGTCACGTTCCACCAAGTCTCCTCTTGCTGGCCTCCTCCGTCATCGACTTTTGTTTCCTTTCCCCACTCCTACCCAATAGCCTTTGCAGATGTGATCGGGGCCCTGTGGCACCCTGACTCCTGCGAAGCTGTGAATCCTACTCGGTTCCGAGCTGTCTTCCAGAAATATGTCCCCTCCTTCTCTGGATACAGGTGGGAGAACTTGAGAGTATGGGCTTGCCCTCTGCCCTGTCCGGGGGTAGGCCATGTGCGGGCCCCGAGATGTCCCTCATCCAGAAAATGGGAACTGATGTTTGGGCAGGGGGCAGTGTCTGGGCCAGGAGAGGCTCCGTGACCCATATTCTCTGTCTGGCTGCAGCCAGCAGGATGCCCAAGAATTCCTGAAGCTCCTCATGGAGCGGCTGCATCTGGAAATCAACCGACGAGGCCGCCGGGCTCCCGCCATCCTGGCCAACAACCCAGCTCCCTCACCACCCCGCAGGACAGGGGCTCTGCTGGAAGATCCCGAGCTAAGGTAAAGGCTGCTCTCCCCACCCCCTCTCCGGCAAGTTCCAAAGTTTCACAGCAGCATTTTTCTTGAATTAGACAGAACTGAGGATTCTGAGTCCAGGGAAATCCCTTTAGCCTAGAAAATGATTTCAAGCGGCAGTGCCAGGAGAAAGCAGGGAACCCGAGGCGTGCAGGCAGAGGCAGCGAAGCCTGTCACCATATTGACGTGGGGAAGAATCATTCGTGTGAACTTGGGATGTAAAGGGTTTGAAGCCATGTCTGCACCGCCTCCCCTCCCCCCTTGGTTTCCCCCCGAAAGTTCTGTGAAGCATTACTCCCTTTGACTCTTCCTCAAACTGCAGGGAAAGGGGCAGGAGTGGTTGAGCAGGAAGATGATGTGAATCATCCAAGAGGCTGGGAGCACTCCGTGTTCCTGCTGTCTCATGGCCGCTCTCTGCTTCCCTTAACCTTGGCAGTGATGATGACCGAGCCAACCTAATGTGGAAGCGGTACCTGGAGCGAGAGGATAGCAAGATTGTGGGTATGACGCGGGGTGGGGTGGGGGTGGGGTACGCAAGCACCCCCAAGGGGTGGGGACAGGAGTGGGTGAAGAGAGGGTCGGGTGAAGGGGTGGAGTGAGGGGTGGGCGTGGGAAACAGGAGAAGCCAAGAAAGCATCTGAGACGGCCGACAGTGGCTTGTTCTCCTGCTCTGTTGCTTGTCTCTAGACCTGTTTGTGGGCCAGTTGAAAAGTTGCCTCAAGTGCCAAGCCTGTGGGTATCGATCCACGACCTTCGAGGTTTTTTGTGACCTGTCCCTGCCCATCCCCAAGGTAGGATTCCCGAGGACTCCAAGGGTGGATGGGACCTGGATTCTGTGGCCCCAGCCTACCCTCCTCCAGAGTGTGGGAGGGACCCTGAGGGTGACTGAGCAGCGTGGAAGCCTGGATGAGTGAAGCTTTGTAAAAGGAAATTCAAGACATGCTGACCTGCCCCTCCTCTTCTCCCGCAGAAAGGATTTGCTGGGGGCAAGGTGTCCCTTCGGGATTGTTTCAGCCTTTTCACCAAGGAAGAAGAGCTGGAGTTGGAGAACGCCCCAGTATGTGGGGCTCACGGGATTACAGGAATGGTGGGCGCCGTCGGGGAGCGAAACATGACGTGGGCTAGGCTGGCAGTATGATTCCTTGGTATGGGGAGATAATATTTACATCCGGGCTTGAGTCAGAAACCTCAGAAGTGTACTAGGATTCCCAGGGCAAAGGGGAGTGGCCAAAGATTAACGGGAAGCTTGGTGAGTTTGTGTCAGAACAGTCAGTGGAGGTGAGGAACCCATTCCTCTAACGCAGCCATTCTCAAACTGTGGGTCGCGGCCCCTTTGGGGGGTGGTTAAACGATCCTTTCACAGGGGTCGCCCGATTCATAGCTGTAGCAAAATGACAGTGATGAAGTAGCAGCGAACATAATTGTATGATTGGGCGGGTCACCACAACACGAGGAACTAGTACGACAGTGTTACGGCATTAGGAAGGTTGATGCTTCTTGACATTCATTCAGGTGTGTGACCGCTGTCGGCAGAAAACAAGAAGTACCAAAAAGTTGACAGTACAGAGATTCCCCCGAATCCTCGTGCTCCGTATCCAAAAGCGGATTTCTCCTGGGCATACTCCTACCCGTCCCCACCCCCTTTAGTTTCTGTCCATTTCCTGTTGCCAGCGGCTGGTCCTTAGGAAAAACCTGCTGTCCTGCCTTTTTCTGCCATACTCCCAGTGGCTGTTGGAGGAGGGGAGGAGAGAGGGATAGCATTCAGGATTCTAGCGCTCCCCCCCCTCCACCCGCTCCAGCGTCCCAAATGCTCCTTAACCACAGCTTAGATCTGAATCGATTTTCTGCCTCCCGTGGCTCCATCAAGAAAAGCTCAGTAGGTGTTGACTTCCCACTGCAGCGACTGAGCCTAGGTGATTTTGCGAGTGACAAAGCAGGTGAGTCTGGGGGGGCAGGGGGAGGTCTTAGGGGTACCCTAGAAGAGGGCCATAGCTCCAAGAGCTGAACGTGGCCATCTCTCGCCCCACAGGAAGCCCTGTGTACCAGCTGTACGCCCTCTGCAACCACTCGGGTAGCGTCCACTATGGCCACTACACAGCCCTGTGCCGATGCCAGACTGGTTGGCATGTCTACAATGACTCTCGTGTCTCCCCCGTCAGTGAAAACCAGGTGGCATCCAGTGAGGGCTACGTGCTGTTCTACCAACTAATGCAGGAGCCGCCCCGGTGCCTGTGACAGCCCCTTCCAACCCCAGCACCTGTGAATCCCATGGCACCCTTCAGCCCCAGACTCCCCATTTACCTCAGAGACGTCTATTTTTGTGTCTTTTTAATCGGGGAGGGGGGAGGGGGAGGTTGTAGCTCCCGTTATTTTTTTTATTAAGACAGACCCTACCACCTGGAGGCTCCCTCGTCTCCTAGTCCCATGTACAGAATTCACCAGACCCCTGCCCCTGTACAGTCCCCAGTCCCTCTGCAGTCTCACTTTTTGTGAATAAATTTATTAAGAAAAGGTGATGTCCTTATTCGTAGTCTTCTCTGGAGGGTAGGGTGGGATGGGGTGGGAATAGACACCTGGGTTGCTTCCTCACCACCAGTTTCCCCCTCTGAACAGTCCAGGATGCCTTCAGCCTTTGGGGTGGGGAAAGGTGGGTGTAATAAGCTGAGACCTGTCGGGGTGAGAGGGTCGCTCCCAACGCTGGAACAAGTCCTCAGGAACAACTTTGTAACTAGAAAATATTACAGAAAGATGGGCACAGGGGCTCTCCATCCCATGTCAGGACTGAAAATGCATTTTCCAATGGGTAGATACAATGAGCTTACAGGTCTTTCATAAGGCATGCACATCATCCAGCTAACATACTGCATAGTTAATAGGTAATGTTATAAGCAAGCAACAATAAACAAGCAATGAAGTGAGTCAAGTGTCTTGACCTAGTTCACGTCAAACCTCAGAGTCCGAAATGATTTATATGGTAACTTTTATGGAGGGTTATTGGAGGGGTTTTTTCTGTTGTTGTTTTTAATGGGGGTGGGGGTTACTGGAGGGGCTGTGTCCAGTCATGAGGATGTCCATCAAGATTTACTTAGATCCCGTAACTGTGAGAATCTCCCCACCGGAGCCCGCTTTCCAGACCAGTAGTTGTGAAGTATGGATGCAGTTAGCCGTCTGACATCCTCATCCAGCCCCTCGGCTTACCGCCCAGGCCTGCGTGTGCCCCAGCAGAGGAAAGGAGGAGGCCAGACACAGGGGGGGCTGTCCCTGGAGGGCCAGGCACCCAAGGACCCCTGTTGACAAACACTGGGTGCGTTGCCGGGTCGCCCCGGCTCCCGTAGGCCCGGCCCGTTGCTAACATCAAGGAGCTGTTTATGGAGCCGCCTCCCCGAGGACCGGCCCGGGTGTCACGATCCCGTCCCTCTTTACAAGCAAAGCTCAGGGGGCCCGCCCTCCAGGGTTCTCACCCGCCACGGGCCCGGGAAACTTGAACTGGGGAATGCCAACTCCAGGATTCCGCTCTGGCCCCAGGGAGGCTTCCGTCACTTGCCCGCCCCTCGCGCCGGGCACTGAACGAGTTAACGCTGCTCTAGAGCCGTCGCCCCGCCCTGGCTAGGGGAGTCGGGTTTTGATTCGCGGATGTGATCCGGGACCTTCAGAGACCTACCAATCCAGAGGCAGAGGAGGCGCGTGCGCGGAAGCCGATTGGACGGAAAGTCAGAGACACCGAAAAGCTGGGGGGCGGGGGTAGCGGCGGCCGTGGGAGTGGAGCGTACTGCTGGCGGGAGGCGGTGTGGGACGGCGGCGCCTCCCGGCACTGGGGGAGCCTGCGGGGCTGGGCCCCCTGTGGCCCTGCGCCGGCAGATAGCGGGGGTGTGGCCCTTATCTGCCCCCCGGCGGAGCCTGGGCCGGGTGAGGGCTGGGGGCAGAGACCACTGGCTGCCTCCTCCTCCTCCCTCATTTCCTCGCGCCCCCCCACCTCCCCGGAGTGGGTCCTGGCCCTGGGCTCGTCCACCGGCCCTTTTGCGAGCGCTGGCTCGGTTTCCCCTGAAGCAGTGACGGGGCGGGCCCCCTGCTCTGCCTGCCCATAAAAACCCCCTCTTTCTCCAGCTTGCTCATGGGCCGGACCGTGGTTGTCCTGGGCGGAGGCATCAGCGGCCTGGCCGCCAGTTACCACCTGCACCGGGCCCCCAACCCTCCCAAGGTGAGTGCCCCGCCAGTGGACGCCCCTTTAAAGGGATTCCCTCGTGTCCCCCGTTTCCTCTTTCCCCTGCGGCCCCTGGCGGCACGGCTGCGGGCGGGGCTGCAGCGGCTTCTCGCGCCCAGGTGGTCCTTGTGGAGGGCAGCCAGCGTCTGGGAGGCTGGATCCGCTCTGTCCGAGGGCCGGGTGGAGCCATCTTTGAACTGGGACCCCGAGGCATCCGGCCCGCCGGCGTCCTGGGAGCCCGGACCTTGCTCATGGTGAGAGGCGTGGGCAGTGAGTGCCTGGGAGAGGCTGGGGACGGACCTTCCCTGGGACGTGGGGCTGGGGGGCATTATGTACACTTGGTGGCGCAGCCTCTCCCTTAAAGCACGTCCTCCTGAAAATAGGTGTCTGAGCTCGGCTTAGAATCCGAAGTGCTGCCTGTCCGGGGAGACCACCCGGCAGCCCAGAACAGATTCCTCTATGTGGGAGGTGCGTTGCACGTCCTGCCTACTGGCCTCAGGTAAGGCCACCCTTTCCTTACTGTGCATTGGCCCACTTTGCCCCCCACCCGCAGACTTCCCATCGTTTCTAGCCCCCGTCAGACCCGCCTCTCTCTGCCCAGGGAGACCCAATGAATGCCGGTGACCTCCCGCCGATCCTATCCCCTCATGATGCCTTCCTCCACGCAGGGGCCTATTCCGCCCTTCACCCCCCTTCACCAAACCTCTGTTCTGGGCTGGGCTGAGGGAGCTGACCAAGCCCCGGGGCAAAGAGCCTGATGAGACTGTGCACAGTTTTGCCCAGCGCCGCCTTGGACCTGAGGTGACACTGCCCTAACCCTGACCCCCTCCCAAACCAGCTGTAGAACATGACTCAAAACTTCCACCCAAGGGTTCTGTGTCATGTAGGAATGCCCTCTTCTCACCCCAGGTTCCCCCCAAACCTAATATTGGGCATGAAGCCGTTCCTTCCATCCCAGCCCGTATTACAGTGGGAATGCCTCCAGCCCGAACCCTGCCCCACCTCCACTCCATTCCAGGCAGGGCCAGTGGCTCCATCAATGCTGCTTATCCTGTGACCGCTCAGCCCCAGCCTCCCCTTTCAGGTGGCATCCATTGCCATGGACAGTCTCTGCCGTGGAGTGTTTGCGGGTGACAGCCGTGAGCTCAGCGTCAGGTCTTGCTTTCCCAGCCTCTTCCAAGCAGAACAAACCCATCGTTCCGTGTTACTGGGGCTGCTTCTGGGGGCAGGTGAGGGAGGGTTGGCTCAAGGGTTGGTGATCCTAAGGCCTGCCAGAGCGAGGCAGCGGGTTGCAAGGGATACGGTCTTGAGGATTGCTCGCCACTTCCTCTTCCACAGGGCAGAGCCCACAGCCAGACTCCGCACTCATCCGCCAGGCTCGGGCTGAGCGCTGGAGCCAGTGGTCACTCCGAGAAGGGCTGGAGACGTTGCCCCAGGCTCTTGCCACCTACCTGACTCACAAGGGAGTCAGCATCCTCAGAGGCCAGCCAGTCCAAGGGCTCAGCCTCCAGCCCGAAGGGCGCTGGAAGGTAGGGGAATTCTCTAGAGTAATGAGAATGTCTCCATCAGTCTATGTGGTTTCAGCAGACCCGTGAGACAGAAGTAGAGGTACTCATTGTTTCCTGCCCCAAAAGCTATCCCCAGACCGCCCCAATGTCCCCAGCCTAATGGGGGCCCTTTTTTTAGGACCCTTTTGAACTCAGTCTGTCGACAGAAACAGCACTCGATGACTTGGTGGAGAGTGGAGCCACACAGCTCCAGCAAACCTTTCGGAATGGCAACGCTGGCCTCTGGCCAACTTCCTGGACTGGATCTGGGAGTGACTTTATGTAGATCACGGTCACTCCACCTCCATGCCGGCCGGGTCAACACCTAGTGTCTGCTGCTCCTGGGGGTAAAGCAGCCAGTCCTCAGCCATCACATTCCCATTCTCTCTACTGTCTTCTCACCCGCCCAGGTGTCTCTAGGAGACAGCAGCCTGGAGGCTGACCACATTATCAGTGCTGTTCCAGCCTCAGGTAAAGGGGTAACTCCCCCTGCCCGTCTCCAACCAGGGCGGTGCCATCACTGTACCTTCCTGGGCCGGGAGGACCCCAGCACGCCCTGGACTGGTCACCTCCAGGGGCTTCTCACGGCAGCTCTCTCCTTCAGTGCTCAGCCAGCTGCTCCCTGCTGAAGCGGCCCTTCTGGCCCGTGCGCTGTGCGCCATCCCCGCCGTGTCCGTTGCTGTGGTCAACCTGCAGTACCACGGAGCCAGCCTGCCTGTCCAGGTGTGACTCGGGCAAGAGGAGATGAGGATTCCGAGAGCCCGGCCCTGCTGGCCTCATCTCTTGCTTCCCTCCAGGGATTTGGACATTTGGTGCCATCCTCAGAAGACCCTGGTGTCCTGGGAATCGTGTATGACTCCGTGGCGTTCCCTGAGCAGGATGGGAGCCCCCCCGGCCTCAGAGTGACTGTAAGGAAGCTTTGTTTAGGGGTGGCTTGGAAGGGGCTTCTCCGGGCCCCCGTGTAGGCACAGCCATTATGCTCTGCCACCCTAGGTGATGCTGGGAGGTTCCTGGCTACAGATGGAAGAGCGTGGTGGCCAAGGTTTATCTGAACTGCTGTTTCAACAGCAGGCAGAGAAGGCAGTTGCCACACAGCTAGGACTGAAGGAGTCCCCCAGTCATTGCTTGGTCCACCTCCACAAGGTAGGTTGGGATACAGTCCTCTAGCTGCCCCCAGCCTGATGACAAGGACAGGGATATTTGTCACCGGAGGCCAGGCACAGCTAACCCACTTTTCCTTGCACTGCCCATCTCTCCCCAGAATTGCATCCCCCAGTATACACTAGGCCACTGGAAAAAACTAGGTACGTTGGGGCAGCAGCGGGGCTGGGCAGGACTGAGGATGACACCGGGCACAGCTGGCTGTGACGAACGTCCTCTCTCCCTTGCCTTCCAGAGTCAGCCGCCCAGTTCCTGGCAGCTCACAGGCTGCCTCTGACACTGGCCGGCGCCTCCTACGACGGGGTGGCTGTCAATGACTGTATCGAGAGCGGGCGCCAGGCAGCAGCCCGGGTCCTGGGCACAGAACCTGACAGGTGATCCTCAGCGCCCACCTCTTCCTGCCCCGACCGTCCCAGGGGTGACAATAAAGGTTGCTGGAGGGCAGCTTTGTCTGGCATTGCTGTCGCCTGTGGGCGCAGAGACAGGCAAAGGGTCCTTGGGATGCAGAGAGCGAGAACAAAGGCGAGATCAAGTCCTTTATTAGAAAATATATCAAAATTCCAGCCCCCTGAGCCAGAGTCAGGAGAGGGAGCAGCCCCAGCACTGGCAGAAAATGCCCAGGGAGGAGTTTCCTTCACCAAACACTCCTTCCCGGGAACCATAAATAGAATAAATATTCACAGGCGGCCCGGGGAGAAGCCACGTCTCTCTTCTATCCATGGAAGAGGAAGGGGCTTGGAGTCCTGCCCTGCTCCTACCCGAGGGGCAGAGGAGGCCTAGGAATTGTCACATAAAATCATGACATCAGGATTCACAGTCATAAGCACGGGCAGGGGACCCTGCAGGCCTAGCGGGGCCCAGCTCCAGTCCAGCAGTGAGGAGAAGCCCCTGCCCGCCCGCGCAGCACTACAGTTCAGCCCCCCCCCCACGCCTCTACAGATGAGTGGGGGGCCGGGGGAGTGGGGAGAGTACAACCCCTCTGATTCAGTTTCATGATTGAGGTGGGTGGGAGAAGGGTCAGTGAGAACCGTGTGGGACTGTGTGGTTGGCAGTAGGTGGAGGGCCGGGCCTGGCAGGGGGCCGGCGATGCAGCATTTCTTGACGGAAGGCCTGGGAGGAACCAGGTGGGTAACGGGGACCAGAGGGAGCCCGGGGCCCCCGGGGGTCAGTCCCAATGTCTGCTGTGACGTTGGTATAGAGAGGGCCCAGCTCTCGAGCCAACAGTCGGTATGTCAGTGAGTTCATCCCATCTTGTGTCCAGGAATTCTGGGTCCGGACCAGGAGATCAAACCTGAAGGACAGAGACTGGAAACTAACCCTGCCTCTGAGGGCACAGAATCCTGAAGGTCCAGCAACACTTCCCAGCCCCGCCCCCCTCCTCACCTGTGAGGGTTTTCCTCATTGCCTCTATCACCTCGGTGCTTCACCATCTTATAGTGTCCCACGGAGGTGGGAGGGCGAGAGATCTTCATCCCAGCTAGGCGGACCCTGCAGGAAAAGGGCGTGGCCACAGAGGGAGCCGCTGAGGTGAGGCCAGCAGGGCTGTGTGCTTCTACTAACCCGTTAGGCATAAAGGCGACATGGTCAAATAGAGAACAGCTCAGAGAATGTAAAAGCTGGGTGAATCTCAGCCCCGGGGACCTGGAGACAGTGGACAGAGATTGGCTGCCGTCTCTGACCTTTGTTGTCTGCTTGGCTCCCAGGAGCTGTCCTTGTAGTCTGGGAAGGACAGGGAGGCCATTTTGACCAAAGGATAAGATGAGACAGAACTGCCAGCTTTTAGAATCGGGGCTGAGTTGCCTCGACTGATGCTCTCCACCCCCCCCACCCCCCCTCCTGGGGCAAGAAGGATAGAATCAGGGCAGCAGGCCTGGAGAGAAACAGACTCCCACCTCAGAGTGAAAGCAGCAGGAAGTGGAGGTAGCACTCGAACGTACACATGTACTGACGAGAATTCAGAGATGGCACCCAGAGGAGGCAAGGGCAGGGGAAGCGATGGCTTTGGCTGCCATACCAAGCCCAAACAGTCGTGGCATGGGGCGGAAAGCAGGCTAGCTGAGGCTGCAGGTCACAGGAGTGCCCATACTACAGAGCAGCTGGCATCTTGCCCCAGTCTAGCTCTGGACCTCATGTTACCACGTAACTATGTCCTGCAGATCTTCCCTCTGCTCCTGGGAGTGAAACTAAACAATGTACAAAGCACCATCTGTCTGGACTGAAAAGACTTAAAGGCAAAGAAATGGACTTAATGCAGGCAGGAAGAGTGACAGTGTTGAAGGGTGCAGGTTCCCCAGGAATCAGCCTAGAGGGAAAGGATCCAGGCTGGGGTTGGGGGAGGAGGTGGTGACAGGAAGTCTGACCTGGTCGCGATGTCATCATCTTCGCCGCCCCAGCCCCAGTATTCATTGGGGAAGCCATTCATCTTCAGGTACTGGTCAGGAGTGAGTGCCGAGACCCCCCCAAAATACTGGGGGTATGGAAGGCTGGGGAGAGAGATGCTTGGGTTCCACAAGTCTCCTGGGGAGACATCCTTCCCCCTAGATGTGAGCTTTTCCCCCCTGCTCAGCACCCCCTCGCCACCACCTAACCCCACACACTCCTACTTGTATCCAAACTTGTTCATGGCAACAGCGACGTGCCGGGGGCCCCGGGGGTCACACACATACAGATTGTGGTCATTCTCTGGCAGGAGGTCCACGTCGTGCAGAAACAGACAGTCCCACTCCTCATCCCGCAGGGCCTCCCGCACCCCAACATTCAGCAGCTTCGCCCTGTTAAACGTTCCATTTCCGGCCTGGAAGACAGTGGAGGGGCCCAGCCTATGTGGGTAGGCAGGGAGCATGGGGAAGAGAGGGCTGCAGTTTGAAGAGGAAAGGGAGAGATCAAAGGGGCTGCAGAGCAAGAACAGAGAAAAGGCAAATTTCCCCCCTCATGCAGCAACTTTCTCCTGAGCAGCAGGCAGAACGCCCCTGATGTGTAACACTGCTGCTGCTAACTTTACATTCCGACCTCCCTCTCGTGGAGCCAGGGGCCTGTGGGTTACGGATTGACTGTTCCTTGCCTTGCAGTAAGGATTCAGGGACACGCTCAAGCCCCACATGTAAACCCATGGCAGAACTAGAATTTGAGGCCAGATTTATCCAGTGAACAGAGGAAACCCCCGGGGAAACCCCCCGGACAGCGGGAGCACCCAGAGACTAGAAGCACAAGGCCACAAGTTGGGCTGAGCGATGCCAAGTGCGCGCTCTGTGAGTGCCAGCTGTCTGCGGCTCGAGCAGAAAGAGGGTGAGGGGCGGCGGGTACCTGGTGGATGACATAGATGCCGTAGGCAAGCTGCTGGCGCTGCAGAAAGGGGTGCAGGTGGTAAAGCAGGAGGCGGAGGTGGTGCTCCCGGGCGCGGTGAGGCACAATGATGGCTGTCCGGGAGCGGGGCTCGCACCCTGCTGGGCGGTACCGGCCCCCCAGCTCCACCCGCGGATTCCGCTCCACAATCTCTGCCATCGAGGGCACTGGGCTAAAGGACACCGACACGGGACCCACTGCCGGGAGGGATGGCAAAGTCAGGGCCTAGGAGTACTGGTGCTTCTCAGGCTCAGTGCCCCTGGGGCTCACTCACAAGCATCTCAGATGTTGGGGTCACCCTCACGAGGCAGCTCTGCCGGGGGCTGGCTGCTTTCTCAGTTTAGGGTTTTGTAAGGTTCTCCTTCCTCTCGGGGCTTGTGGGGGTGGCCGGCCCCTCACAACTAATCGCGGTAGGCAGAATAGTAAAGCGAGGGAACAGGGGTACGTAGTTGGCAAGATGGGGGGACCCTAGACTCAACCTAGTAGCCTAACCTTAGTCATCTTTGAGTAGTCCCGGGCTGACCTTCAGGCAACAATGTCAGAAGGGAGTGGGCCCTACTGAGGACGAGTCAGACTAGTCTGGTGGCTCTTGATGGCGGATCCGCTTAGGGAGAATAACCTCTGACCTACTCTCGTCGGCCTCCTGGTGCAGTCATTTACCAGGTGTAGCAAACAGCATCTTGGGTTGGCCATATATTTGGGGGAGACAACTTGGGAGAAATCTTTCTGAATCCCACAGGGGCTGGGAGCCACCTTTGGCAGAGGGAAAGAACAAAAGAGCTCCTAACTAACTTAAAAACCAGGGGTTGTCCACAAGGCAAAGAATCTCTAGGTTCAGGAAGGGTTCACAGTGGGCAGGCCACAGAACACTCGTGTCCCAAATCAAGGGCTCGAGTTCAAATTTAGAGTTCACTCTGCCACCAAACCAGCCAGCCTTCTGGTCACACGAACACCCTGTTCTGAATGTTCTAAGTCCCACCCGGTGCCTGCCCAAGCCTCCTGCCCCACCACCTTGGTCTTCCTTTCCCACTCACCTAGGAGAGGAGATCTTTCTGGGCAGTAGGGTAGGCCTTGAGGAGCAGGAGGGCCTCCTGGGCCACCAGGGACCCCAGGCAGGTGACTGAGGTTAGTGTAGACATCATGAGGGTGAGTATAATCAAAAGCGGGCCCTTGATCTCGGCCAAATAGGGCACTGAGGCTCCGGAAGCCCCCCAGTGACAGGTACATCATGACGGCCAGCTGGGAGCCCACAAGCAGGGCCAGCGTGCAGGGGCGCTCCAGCAGCCGCCACAACATCCTGGGAGGGTCTGGGGAGGAGAAGAGAGAGTTCTAAGTCTGGCATGAAAAAAGCTGCAGTGAGCAGAAGGCTGAGGGGGCCGGAGTAGGCCAGCACCGAGAAAGAGGCAAGGGGCTAGTTTCCAGAAGGCAGCAGGCCTCAAACCATCCTGGAAGGGAAGGGAAGATGCCCCACCATCTGCCAGTTTCAGCCCAAATGCTCCTCTCAACTCCGTAGCCACTCCCACCAGTTACTCTCCATTAGCCCTTCGGGTCTGCCCATTTCAGAAGTGTGTCTACAGAACCCCCTCTCAACAGCCTTAGAGAGGGAAAAGTAAACTCACCTAGGTTCAAGCTGTCTTCTTGGGGGGCGTGGGGCCTTCAGGGGATCCCGGGGGAGCAGAACTGTGAGGCATTATCTAAAGTTGGAAATGCCCCCTGAGGACAGAGTAAGGCTCCATCCAGCACTCCCATGGCAATGCTGAACCGCAGCTGAAACAGAAGTGGTTAAAGAGAACCAGTCACTCACTGAGGGGCAGAACTCAGGGTCGGGGAAGTAAAAGCGAAGGGTGGGAGGTCAGAGATCAATCCTTCACCCACCACCGGCCTCCTTCCTCCTCTCTGCAGCTACACTGGGGTGATGGTCTGGACTTCACCACCACAATGGGCCTACCTCAAACCCAACCAGAAAGACCTGCTTGGGGAGTGGAGATAGGGCAGCTACTGGAGACATGGTTTTCTCTCACACCATGAACTCCTTTCTGAGCGTGAAGTAATCATGGCAGGATCGTGCAGTGAGTGGCCTCAGGAGAGCCCAGGGCGGGGAAGGAAACAGGCTCCTTAACGTTCTTCACGTGCCTCGGAGCCGGCCCCGCTAGAGGAGCATGACCACCTGGGAGCCGCGGGCACAGAGCCCTGGAGCTCCGGGAGAAAGGGGGCGTCCCCCTCCTGCCTTTTTCTGGTCTGAGCTGGGAACCTCAGGAGGCTTGGGGGAGGGTAGCTGCAGAAGGGGAGGGAAGGGGGGAGGCCACGGGCAACAACCAGCAAGGGTACCTGGGCGGACTCACCTGGAGGGGCGTGGCCAGCGCTCGGCAGGGGCTGAAAACCCAGCTCCAAGGGAGACCCCACCCCACCCCGCCGCCTCCCGCGTTCCTAGCCTTACCTTGCAATGTGAGCTCGCCCAACCCCGGTCCGTAATACCACCCGGGACCCCACACTCCTCCCCTCTCCAGCTGGTCGGTTTCCTTTGCCTAAAAGTTCTCACCTACCGATCGCCCGAACCTTCCTCCCAGGCCTCCCTCGTCCCCTTCCCCAGTGCACCTACCTGGGCTCTGCCGCCCGTCGTCACCGCCGCCCCGACAGCCGGGCAAGCCTCGCTGCCGCCATCTTGGAAGCGGGCGCTGCGGGGGCGCGGCCTCGCGTCACAGGGCGGAGCTTTGGGGGAGCAATCCGCGCCGGTCGCCGCCGGCCTGGGGCCCCGGCGGAGAGCGGCCCCGCCCGGCTCCGATGCCGCCTAGGCTGGGGCCGGACCCCTCGGGCCGCGGGCACAGAGCTCATCCCCACCCTGCTGGCTCCTCCTCGGGCCTGTAAAAGCAGAAAGCCCAGGCTTCGCTCAGGACCCAGATCCTAGTGCGGACCCTCTCTCAAACGTCCAGTGACTTCGGTCAAGGCTGCGTCTCTCTCGCGGCGTGTCAATGGCGCCCCCTGCAGACTAGTTCCGGTCAGGATACACATCGCTACTCACTCGGCTACAATGTTGCAGATGGCTCAGCCATACTTTTATATCCTCGGAGAAATGCGGTGGCGCTGTGCGATAAGCGTTGAATTGCTTGCTAGCCCCCCAGGGTCAGGGGTTTAAACCCACCAGTTGCTAAGCAGGAAAAATATGAAGCTATTTTCTCCAATTAAAAAAAAAAAAGATTTATGGGCCTGAGCCCCGGTGGCGTAAGTGGTTGAGTGCAGGACTGCGGCCCGCGGCCTTGGCGGTTCAAATCCAGCGGCCGCTCTCAGGAGAAGGCACTGGGGTAGCGCCCACGACCACCAGAAGCAGTGATGCCCCTCCCAAAAAAGATTCATGGCCTCTAAAGGGGGAACCGATTATAAAGTTCTAAACATATAACCTCCTCCCTGGGGTACGGACAACTTGGAAGGGGGTGAAGGGAGACAGCATGGAAAGGGGAGGGGGGGACGAGCTAATACCAAGGGCTAAAATAGAATGCAAATGTTTTGAGAATGATGATGGCAACAAATGTGCTGGGTTGTGATAAAAGTTGTATTAGCCCCCCCCAAAAATGATTTTTTAAATAAATATTTCACTCTATATATAGCTATATAAGCAATAATAGCTTCACTTTTTTAAAATTACGGCTTCGGAAACCTTTACAGAGTCACGATGGTTCAATGGAGTATCCCTGGTGGTGTAGTGACCACACAGTAGATCAAAACCACCTGCAGCTGAAGGGGGAAGATGAGGCTTCGACTCTGGTAAAGAGTTAGAGCCTTGGAAATGCGCTGAGGGGCAGTTCTATGCCCGAGGTGCCTATGGAGTCAAATCCACTCCATGGTAGTTTGGGTACTAATCAATGGACTCCATGGTCTGGGTCTTTGGGGTTTAGTTTGATTCCTTGGGTGGTGCAAGGGTTCAAGTGCTCAAATGCTAACCAAAAGATTGTTAGAATCACTCAGTGTGGGATTATCCTAAGACTTTTCCCCAAACATTAGAAGTTACTTCCCAACACATGGTGAGACATTAAATGCTTTCAGCCCTTCAGATTGCTGTCTGGTGGGTCCCACTCCCTGCGGTTCTAGACAATAGATTACTTTTCCCTGAAAGCTTTCAACCTTGAGTCTGGCCCTGGTAGATGAGGTTCACACCCTACTGTTAATGGTTTCTATGGAGAGCCAGAGAACAGGTCAAACCTGCTCTGTGACATCCAAAGTTAGGCTGCCATCCTGAATCGGGTGTCCACCTATCTTGTCACATGTGGGATCCCGATACCTCCCTTTCCTATTGTGTATATGTCACTGGATCCACTAGATCGCCCCCCCCCCCCCCCATTGCTGTATAACCTAGAGTGCCACCCCTTCCAGTGCTGTGTGGTTACCGGCATCCATGCCCCCCAAAGAGTTACAAGCCTTGGTTAGCAAGACCCAGCTCTCACCCCTGGTCCACCTCCTCCTGTTCTTTCTCTCTCCACGTGGACCACCAAGCCAAGCTGAGCATGCTACTGGTGCCTCGAGAAGAGATTTATACCTCTGTCCTTGGTTCCTCCAGAGAAAGAAATCACACCGAAGCCTGATTTGTGCCAAACAAGCTTTTTTGTTTTTTGATTTTTGGGGCATCATTGCCCTCTGGTGGTCGTAGGAGGTACCCAATGATGCTCCTGAGAGCCGCCACTGGAGTTGAACCACCAAGCCCGTGGTCCGCAGTCCCGCACTCAACCACTTACGCCACCAGGGCTCAGCCCGCCAAACAAGTTGTGTGTTGTTTTTTTTTGGGGGGGGGGGGGCATCACTGCTTTCCGGTGGTGGGAGTAGGAGGCCCAGCCCCACTGCTGGAATTGAACCTCCGTCCCAGTGGGCTGCAGTCCCGCGCACAACCACTACGCCACCGGGCTCAGCCCCAAACAAGTTTTATGACACAAGTTTCAGGTATGCACAGGCACTCACTCACAGGGTCCCTCACACCCGGTTGTCTGCCAGGAAGCTGCTCCAAAAAAGTCATACTGTCTGCTCCTGAAGGCAACCTGGTGCTACACTGTATCACAGCTCTGGGGAAAGCATGTGTCAGAGGAAAACCTTTGGCCTTTTCGATTCCTGGTGGGGAGACATGGTTGCCGATCCTGGTCAACCCATTGGCTGACTTGAATTCACCTGGCCCAGATGGGCCAATCCCCGTG
>PVJH01035349.1:0-19759 GCA_004026705.1 Nesogale talazaci
GCATGGAGGAAAGGGGAAAAGCCATCCACGAAAATAAGGCCAAAATGATAACAAGAGTTCAGGAAAGCAGGACATTAGGAACAGAAGTAAAGGAGGCCTTGAGATCATATCTAAATAACTGCCGAACAGCTTTGGAAAAAATCATTAGACCTCTAATAAAACATAATACAGAGTGTGGGCCAATTTATTTCAGTTCTAAAAGATTTAAGCTGGGCACATAATTACATGTAAAATGTGGTTGAAATAGCCATATGGGAAGTAGAAGACTTGGCATCTATTCAGTTCTGAATCAAATGAACTTTCTTTCACAGAAATATCATGGGGACTATGTCCCAATAGAAAGAAAACACAGGAAAGACTTGCACTATGGATATGGGAACAGGGCATGCCAGCAATGATCCTGATTTCATTCCTTGGTTTTCTACCAGATATTAATGAAGCTGTCAACTCACCCGGGAATATCACCAAGATACATGTGTTCCTGAAGGAAACTGTGGGGAGAGGAGCAATTCAATTCTTGGGGCACTCAAATAAAAGGCACATGGACCACCAGCTTAAAATAATTTTACAGACACCGAGAAGTATATAGCTACTACAGTCATAGAGCTGCCATTGCCCCGGTTATGCTGCGTTGTAAATACCACAATATGAAATGGACCCGGTGGGGGCAAGGAGTGGCCTTAGTTGTCAATATGTTGGTTCCAACTCATGATGTCCTGATAGAGAATGGAACAGACTGTTGCCTTCTCCTATGCCATCCAGCTAATCTATGTCTAAGTCTGTTGTGATCATTATATCGCTCATTTTTGTTGCCCTTCCACTTTGCCAAACAGGATGTTTGGTCTAGCAATTGGTCTTTCCTGATGCCCTATTTAGAGGAAGTAAGCTGAAGCCCCAGCATCCACACTTCTAAGGAGTCCTGGTTTTATGTATATGGCTGATTTTTTTTTGTTTTGTTTTGGTTTTCTAGCAATCTCCGGTGTATTCCATATTCCTCACCGTGACTACAATTAAAAAAATTATTGAGCTATCATGGTCATATCACACAATTCACTAGCTCAATCATATTAAGAAGGGTTGTCAGTGCCACCCTTTGAAGGCATCATGTATTTTTCTTTCTTTTCTCTTACCCAGATTGTGCATGCATGTGAGGCTATGCAAAAGTTTGTGGGTTGGGACACACACAGTTTAATCACAATAGGGATAACTTTGTTTCTCAGAAACTTGAAAGAGATTTTTTTGTAGCAGATTTCGCTTTTGCAATGTGTAACTTGATTTCGTGACTGCTGCTCTTCTCTGGGCATTGATTGCTGAGCCAGAGGTAGTGGAACCCAAGGATTCCAGGCTAATCTTTTCAGCTCATCAGCGAACATACCTTGTTCCTGTCCTTTGGCTCCTTCTGCTGCCCTTTCTATTTGTATTTGGTGCTACGATGCCTCCCTGACTTTGCTGTAACGTTATGAATCTCCCTGTCAATTTCACTATCTCCTTGTGGACCAGCTTTCATAGCATTCATTGGCCTTAAACACTGTGATTTAACCCAAGTAGCCACGTGGAAACAGGTAGCAGCTGCTTTGTGCCACCTTTACTCATGAGCCTTGAGGCCCTTGCCCAGCTCGGTGTACTCTCTGTGGGTACTTGAATAAGATAAGACAACACTATAGTTCATAAGGAAGCAGGCATGATGACATGGGCATTCATATTATTAAGACAAAGCCAGGGGAATAAACGAAAAATCCGAATGAATGATTGCTTGGTGAATTAAATGGAGTCATCAAGAGAAGGGGAAACAAAAGCAAACAACCAAGAACAGACAACAACAACAAACAAAGGAAAAGCAGCACAGGAGCTAGGATGAATGTAGTAGGTCAAACTGATTCTAGTGGAACTCAGAGGAGAATGTCAAAAGTGGAAAGGAGCAAAGCACGATTTCGTTGCACGTTGGCTTCCCTGAGATCTTGAGATCAAGTCTTGTATGTAGGACGTTTTATATGTGGTGTTCTCAGTGCCAACTTCTGAGGTTGAAGGGGGAAAACTCTTTGTAAAGTGATCGCATTTCATGTACTTTTTTTCTACCCCTTAGTAATTTTATTAGGAGTCTTAGTGGCATGCTGATTATATGTTGGGCTGTTAACCACAAAGTCAGGAGTGAGAACTGCTATTGATGGCATCCTAATTTCTTCATAGCTGCCTCTTGATCCATACATGAGTTCCACCTGACCATAATGAAGTGTTTTGGAGTTCCCACCCTTCTCAAAGTCATCTATAGTTCTTGTGATCCATACAATTGAAGCCTTAGCATAGTCACTAAAACACCAGTAAATATCCTTCTGATATCCCCTGTTTTTGGCCAAGATGCATCTGTAACCCTAACAGAAAGTTGCATTTCATTTGTGATGATAGAAACAGACTTGCTATTATCAACTTCTAATTCCTTCATTTTTGAAGTGCAGAGTATGATAAGATGGTATCTCATATATAGTTAGGCTCTAAAATTCCTTGAACATACATATTTCAAACCAACATTCCTATCAGCTGGGATAAATAAGATGTCTATAATTCTTGTGCCTGTTTAAGTGATTTCATTGTTTGTAGAAAGAGAGGCAATGTAGATGCATGTGCAGTGAAGAATCTAGAAGAGGTGGCTTGGAAGGTTTTCAAAATGTTCAGGGAAGCAAGGTTAATCTGAAAGAAAAAAAAACAATGAATAATTTCAGACTGCCAACCTTAATTATGGGTTGGAATTAAATGCTCTCCATTAATGCAGTTATCCACTGAGTTGAGATGGAAGGAACTCAGTAGTGGGCATTTTAATTACCTGCTTTGGTAGAAGGTACTTGAGTGGTAACTGAGCAGACACCATTTACATGGGCATATACTTTGTCAAAATATTATTCAAAATGTTAATTACATTTCTAAAATGAAATAACTTACTTTTTTTTGCTGATCCTTAAGTGGTCCCACCATAGCAAAGACAGGAATGCTTTACAGAAGGTGAAATGACTAACAATGACAGAACTGGGTATTGTTTTGAGCACCTAAACAGATATATGCCACATATTGGGAATTTTTTTAGCTAGAGATCAAAGGAACCTTGAGCAAAAATGTATGTCTACTCTTACTGTCTCCCATATGTGTTTTGTACTCCTCATCTTTCTTTGAATACTTAGGGATTTTTGCTTTGTTTTTAGACATATTCTTCTAGTAAAGAAAAAAATGAAATGCCTGCTTTCAAGATTGGGAATGAAACCCATTTATAATCATTTCCTTTCCATTGATAAGGCTTCCTCAAAGTCTAATGTGGAGCAAATGTTTATGTCTGTAGTAACATTTCTAGCATGGGTGAGCCCAAGGTCAAGATACTTCAATAATCAATGAACATATACTGGCCATTGACTATGTCATGTCTATTATGCTTTGCTGCTAACCCTAAATGCCCATTTTAACATCATTTGTGCCTCAGCCTAGGAAAATGAGAACTTCAGCTGATTAAAAAAAAAGGCCATAGAAATAGAGCAAGAATAATTCTCATGGAGGTAATTAAAGGTAGCCCTTTTGCCTTTGGGGAAGAAAAATATAAAATTAATATTTTTCATTGGAGTTCTTTCTGGAAAACACCATCTCCCTCTAAGTTTAAAACGTCTTTCTATAAGAATAAAGTTTCTCCTTTACTTATGTTTGCTTAGACTAACAGATTATGTACTTTGAATATTTCATACCTGAGTTTTTTTTTTTGTTGTTAGGACTTCTCAGGTCCTGCTTTGAGAGGACTGGGTGATAGTCGGCAATCTCTCTCTATACAAGTAGACTTACTAGCCATTCTCTATCCTCTTTATATCTTTATCAACCCCAGCAAACAGAAGTTGAGGCGAGCAACCAGAAGAACATACAATGTTCATAATGATTGTGATTGGGACGACTTTAGAAGACTATAGTCTGGTTACAAATTGGTGGGCCAGAAGATTGCTGCCCAAATTAATTTATAGAAAGTCTGAAAGAAAAGGGAAGGATTTGAAGTACCATCCTAATGTGATCTTCTCCAACTCTAAAGCAGTGGCCATCCAGAGAATCCTCCGTGTGTCAGACTGGAACTGTGCTCCAGAACAAGGTGTGCAATGGTTGATTTGGGGGAAGTAGTTTGCCAGGTCTCTACTCTGAGGGGACTTTAGGTTCATTCACATCTCCCATTTTTGTTTAGCAAGTGGATATATTGTTGGCACTACCCAACTCTGCACTGGGTGTAATGAAGAGTTTGGCAAACATTAAAAGTACAGGGAAAAAGAGAGAAAAGAAGAGAGAATTTTTTTTAACAGGCATGGCTGAAACTGTAGTTCATTACATTTTCACTCTCAATTACAGTTAGCAAGAGACAGAATGAATTGAGAAACCAGAATCTCATGGTTGGTGTCTCTAACTGAGCCCTCAAAGTGGTAGTAAGAAAATACATGATTCCCTTAAATTATTTGGCTTACAATCTTTCTGTTCCATAGCAGATTATTTGGAGGTTTTAAAAATACCTTGCAACCCAATGAATTATTAATATTATTATTTTCTTCCAAAATAATTTCCTTGGGGTATTGAAGTTTGATGTAAAACAAAGAACTGAATGTGAAAAATGCATACAAATTGAGAACCTGTCAGAAAAGTGAAGAGTGTAACTAGGACAGTTGTAGCACACCTGTTTAAGTTAAGGATCAGGTTCTTTATACAGCAGCACATAGGACACATAGGAGTGGCCCCTCTACTCCCCTCCCCCAGCCATTAACAAAGTAGCATATACAGGGAGCATCTTATACAATTCAAAACCAGTGAACAAGGAGTTTATATTTGTAACCTGCCACTCTCTCCTACTTTCACTCTGGCCAACGACATCATAATTAACTTTTAGAAATCAATTCTCATCCGCTCCTTATCTCCTAAGCATCAGCTGCAAGTGTGTCTTCAGCCAGACTCTGCCAGTGTGTATACTCTGCGTGAATACAGATAACAATCTGGAAAACGGTCTCAAGCAACACGGTCCGATCGCTACCATGGCATAGTCAACAGCCTCAAGTTGTGCAGGGTGTTCTTTTTCTCAGAGACTGCCTCCCCGCCCCCCCCCCCCATGGGGATGTTCTACAGACTGTTAGGACAGAATGTGTTTAATAGTGTGTCTGATAAAGAGTATGCCAGCTCTGATGTCAAAGTAACAAAATCGAGGTGGAGGGCAACACTTAGAACTGAAAATCAATTTAGAGAGCCCACCATGCACAATCCAAAGGCTTCATGAAAATGTGTAAATAGTAAATTCACCCGTCCATCCATCAATCATCAATCACCACCCGGAGAATTGGCATGGTAGCTGTGGCCTTGAGAGGCAGGTGGTTCAGACTGAAGGCAGTTTTATGTAGCCTGTGAAGTGGAAGAAGGCCAAGGATGCATGAGCTCTGACAGAGCTCGAGTTTTCATTTTGAGAATAAAGGAGGTGTTTCTGTGCAAAAGGGAGCATCATCAGTCCAATCACCCTTATTCGTCACTGACTTGAACATAGAAGCCGCTTCATTGAACAAAAAAGTAAATAGAATCTGTGGGCGAAAAGTCTATATGACTTCTATAATTAGAAATTATGTGCGACTTGATGACCAGAATTCTCTAAAGCTAAAACATGTCTTTAAAGGAATAAACAAATACCCGACAGACAAGGAACTACCAGTGGGAGTAATTTATTTAGACATGAAATACACCTCTGACAAGGTAGGGCCGTACCTGTGCTGACTAGAGGGCATTTCAAAATCCTTGATAATCATGTGCACAGGGCATTGGAAGATGTGACTTGCAAATAAAATTGGGGGTTGTATTTTTCCAGGAACATTCAAGACCTGTTCTTCAACTCTGAAGATCCCACAAATGTGCCCCAGGCCCATGCGCGGCCGAGGGAAGCTGATGGTAGACCTTGCTTCAACTAGACTGGTTCATATCTATTTTTCATAAAAAAAAGATTTCAGTCAAAGGGCTTAAAAGCAACCCTGTTAGATTAGCACTCAGATTTCTTATACTTTCAAAAAAGGATCTGTAATCATAATTATTTTCTGCCCCGATAGATACAAAGTTTTAATCACTGGAGTAATGTTTAAAAACAGAAAAATGGATTCCAAATAGGAAACAAGGCATAGTGATAAACGACATATTTTCCAGTTAGAAAATAAGTAAATGGTGGTGCTTCCTATAGATCAATGTTGAGGTCCATCTTATTAATTGATTAATTAATTAACTTGTATTCAGTGAGAAGATTGCTGTATCCAATATTGCAGCTGAGTGTAATTTATCTTGGAGAAAAACGTCAATTCAGTTGATACAAATACTATTTTAATCATTGTGCTAAGCAAAATTGAGGAGGAGTGCTTTGGGCTAATTCAATTTCTTATGCTTTCCCTACACTCCAGGAGGTTTGGGACTGCTCCAAATCAGACTCACTGTCTGTAGTCTTTCCAGTTTGCATTGACTCATCTGCAGCTAACTGGGAAGGGAGCCCTGACAGGGCTGCTCATCTCCAGGAAAGCAGTTCAAAACCACCAGGTGCTTCCCTGGAGAAAGACGAGGCTTTCTACTCATGTAAGCATTTGCAGTCAAACCTTGGTACTCGACTGCATCCGTACTGGACATAATTGGATATCGACATGAAATGTAGAGAAAATTTTGCATCAGAGCTTGAATCCGACTCGTTGCATGTGATTTTTGTAAACAAAAACAGTTTTGCGTAAACCTTTTGCAGCTATTTTCTCCTACAGTGTTTTGCCAAGTGTTTAGCTATAATTTTCTTAGTTTTTGTTGCTCTTTGTAGTTTTTAGATAAAGAAACATGGGTCTTAAGAAAGAGGTTGTTTTTTTTTGAAAGGATCATCATGATAAGAAACTGGTTAACCATGTTATCGATATTGTTGATGATATTTTAGCTTGCCCCTTTTAAAAACAGTTTAGGAAATGCCAACAGCAGACCATAGTAGGTGAATTTATTTAAGATAAAGCCAACCTGGTCCTAGTGAAAAAAAGTCAAGGAGGAAAAAAAAACTCCCAAAAAGCAGTTGCCAGTTGATTTAATGGAAGGGGGCTTCCCTTCCAAACTATGACTCTCTCCATACCTCCTCTCCACAGATCCAGATCCTCTTTCGTTTCAAAATAAAAAAAAAACTTTTAAAATGCTGTGTTTCTTACTTCAACTACATTATTGAACTCTGGACTTATTTGCTTTGCTATTTCTCTGTAATGTCATGTATAAAAAGACAAGGTTGAGTTAAAACCTTGGGGGTCGAGAACAGATTAATCCATTTTCAGTTATTTCTTATAGGGCAAATTGATTCACAACTGGACTGAATCACATTTTGTTGCTTCTTGAACAGATTAGTGTTGAGGTCTGGGACTCTTCTATATAATACTGAAAACACACAGGGACCTTTCTCCCCTGTCCTACAGGCTCATTAAGCATCAGAATAGGCTTCATGCTAGTAAGTGAGAACTAACTGGGGTGAGAGGGCCATACTGCTAACCTTTTAGTTTGCTTTGTGGGATGTGATATGCTATTGTAATGCTATTTGGTGTCTCCATTTCATGTGTCAAAATCAGAGATTACTTACTAGTATAGGTTCCTGGTATCTGAAGAGTCATGAATAGCTTAGAAAACTTTTTGGTAGCAGTTTGTGGTGCAATTATAAGCAGATTTTCTTACTGTAACTCAAGATGTTAAGAAACATATGAGAAACTCTATGCTAAATAAAATCTTTAGTGCATCCAGTCCAGCCAACTGTCTCCTCTAGTCCAAGATGAATTGTGAATACTCATGTGACCCCCCCAACAGAATATATTTTATAGATCTTGAAATACAACCTCTATGCTCATCACTTCAAAATCCATAGTTCTCACCTTGATTTAAGGAGTTTCTAATTGTGCAAAAGGCTGAGTACAGGACTACTTACTGAAAGCTGGGGGATTCACACGTACACAGAAGAGTGTCTGAGGTCAGGGCATGTGGTTTTGCTTCCAAAAGATGACTGCCTTGAGAATACAATGGAGAAGTTCGGGTCTGTGGCCCCTGGCATCTCCATGAGCTAGGATTAACCTGATGGTAACTAACGCGATGGTGTCAATGGCCCCAGCCCATTCTCAAAGTTTTTACTGTGTATACTCATGCATCAGCTGAGTTTTTCAGCACTTTTTTATTCCAGCACTTTTTTAACACTGTTTTTGTGGTAAAATTAGTTACCTCCGCTGATATTTGGGTCGACTTATACTCGAGTATAAACAGGTAGTTCCTTTTCCATGGTTGACTAGTCAATTCCAATTGTTAAAATGACTAACTCTTTAGCTCAGTATTCCCAAACTGGACTTAAAAATGTTATTTATAATGGACATTTCCAGTATATGCCATTTCTGGTAATGACAATATCTTCAACCCAATCACTCCAAAATGTTATTGTCCTCCTTACTTGTATTTGAATACTGCTTCCAAATACATGTGAATAGCAACTTTCTGGGGTCAGTCTCTTAGGAAATGGTTCACGTGTTTCTTGGTAGACTCTATAAATAGTGAATTTACCATGAAAGCACAGACTTTTAGGCAAAATTGTAATCTCCAATGGTGAACTTGTAACATATATCGCTCTCACATGGCAATCTGAACATAATATACAGCCTCACACATGAAGTAAGGAAGCTGGTATCTAAATGCAAGTCTGTTTGAGTCTGAATTTAAGACCAATCCTAAGGTCACCATCACATGCTGAGTCTTACATAAAGCAAATAGCTATTTGGTCCTCCATAAATTTGTAGAAAAACAAACAAAAATACACATTCAGCAGGATCTCCGTTTTTTAGATGATACCATAACTACAGAATGAAGCCAACCCTTTGAACATGCCTGCCTTTTCTTGGTTAAAGATGATTTGGTTTTCTCTCAGTGGAATTTATTTCCATATATAATGCCCAGTTTTAGTAACTGAAAGCAAAATATAAGGACAGGTTGTAATGAGGCTGAAAGCATACAGGGAGCATGTAGCTCTGGACTTGCAATAAGCTGAAGAAACCAATAGGGTCTCTCCTGAAGAACCCTATGCTTTGTTGACCTGGCTCTATTTGGGGTAAATTGGAGGTTGATCTTAGTGCATTAATGGATTTAGACGCTCCCATGAACTTCTAATATGAAAATAGCCTTAGAATGAGTCCTAAAGTCACACAGAAAGATGAAACTTTAAGATGGATGTACTGTGTTGACCCTCCCTACTTCCTCATTTATTCTCCATTACATTATTCATAGTTGATTGGATAAATTGTATTATTATTCATCCTAAGAATTTTGCAGTTAAAAGTAAGTGTCCCCTTCCAAGACCTTATGATTTTAATCGAGGAATTAATGTCCCATGATAAATCTACAATAAGCATATTTAATCTTTTATCCTATCATTATAAAGCATAAGCTTATGAAGAAATAACAAATTTGGTTGTTTGAAAATGTTTTGCTGAGAATATAGTAATAATTTATTATTATCTGATTTTTCAAAAAGGTTTGGCATGTTGTTTGAAGTCCCTGATGCATGGGAAATCTGTACAACAATAATGTAGCTGTCAACTCTCCTTGACTACAATATGATCTAAAAACTTTTTTTAAAGACCTTTCCCTTATGCTTCCTTACCCCATTCATTCTCACAAGGTGAATTACATATATCACGCGCCTCCATGTTTCCTATGAACGGAATTCAGTCAAAGCTTTGAGAAATCTTGTTGACTGAAATGAGCACCTTTTGTTTACTAGAGTTGGGCATTCAGGGAAAAGCAGCTGGTTGGGATTCTGAAGTATTTGGGCTTTCGGAGTAAACTGCACTCAGAAAACAGCTTGATTCTCTGTCACTAACTAACCCGAGGTTTGTCTGCAGGTACCCAAACACTGCTTTTCCAAATAGACAGAACTAACGAAAAGAAACGAGTCATGTCCGTGAGCAAAGCAAACTACAAAAGGCCTTTTGTATGCAGAAGTTACATGGAAGTTACATGGAAAGCATATAAGTGGATGCAGGCTAATGTCTCAGCTTCAGAGTAATTCCTCTGGGGAGGTGGTCTCCTTAGAATCTAATTTATCAGCACATAGCGTCTCCACAAGAATGCTCATCACACTGTGACTACCTTGTAAATAACTTTCCCTTGATTCATCTTGCGGGCGTGTGCTGTGGGTCCCCAGGTGCATTTGTCAAATGAGTCTTGTTTCGCTTTCACCCTCCCCAACTCTCCAGTGCGAATCCCCATTCTTATTTTTCATTCTCACGTGGACATCTGCATTCTGTAACCAAGACGGATATGATGCTGCCAGGACCGATCAGAGTCAGACTTATCTTCCCCTTAGAGACCTTCTTGGGTTATTTCGTGTGATGTGGCCTTTTCGTCCAGGCTGCTTGGCACCTTGTGTTGGGGTCCCGAAGTCCTGGTCAGCCTGCTTCCAATCTGATGTGACACAGCTGATACCATTTGAACTACATCATATTAAGAGGCACTTGTAAGCCATTTATACCAAATTCTACTAAGAACAGAGCTGAAACCAGACGGGGCTATTTTCTCAAAAGGATTTTTCCAGACCTGAGCTATTCCCATCAGATTTCCAGTGACTGCGGTAGGTCAGGCTTGAAGCAATGTCTTTTTTTTTTTTTTTTTTGACAAGCCAGAGATTAATTTATAACTTGGTTCTTTTGCTGACACTTTGGAAACCTGTCTCCACACACACAAAAATAAATAATGCTGTGCATATCTATAGATAACTTAGTCTACCTAGGGTGTTCTTTGTCTAATTCTTTTCATGCCAATTTAGGAAAATTCAGTAAAATAGGTTAGGGAAAGGACTTCATTTGTCCTGTGAGAGAGTTTAGTTTGACTATAGAAGCATAATCTCAGTTGAGCCCCGGTAGCGTAGTGGTTGAGTGTGGGACTCCGGCCCACTGGCTTGGCAGTTCAAATCCAGCAGCAGCTCTCCAGGAGCAAGGTTGACCCTCATACTCCCACCAGAGGGCAGTGATGCAACCCCGCCAAAGAAGTATAATCTCAGAAGACATTTTACTGTACTTCCTCCATAGTAGTCTTTAGGTAACTCTTTTCATAATATTTTGATTTTATTAATATTCATGTAATTCTCAGAAAAATCTTGTGGTTAAAAAGGAACTGTGAGGGTATTTTAAAAGTTTGTGGAAATTTTTATTATCTTTTAATCTGTTTTTTCCCCAATAAGCATGCTTCTATTCAGGGAACTGCAGATATTTGATGCTTTCATAATAAGAAATGTATCCTTAAGCTTAACTCTTAGTTTCTTTTAATCTTTCTTTTCTCATTGATTCATGTCTTATCCAGTTCTTTGCCTTTAAGTAACAGAGGTAGTTCATCGATGACGGAAATTTATATAATTAACATATTGAAATGTATGTTTGATAAATATATCATTTTTATACATATACAGAAATAAAATTTCTGTTTAAAAATAAAATTTCTAAAATTTAGTATAACCCTCTGCTTCCCTCAACATTTTTCATATAAGAGCAAAGAACTCTCATTGATCCAATTAGCTAGGTCAAAAATCTTGGCATCATCTTTGAACCCTCATATTTTGCATTCAATTAAACAAACAAAACATATCAGGTAGTGTTTCAAATATGAAGGGGCTTCAAAACGGTCATGGGAAAATTCCATTATCCTTAATTTGGGGTTTGGCCAGGTTGAGTAGAGAAACACATGTCGTGACATACTCCCACCTGTGTAAGAAAGAACTTTATGTCAAGAAGGAATTATATATGAAGCAAACATCATTGCGTTGTCCAACTCAAGTCCTTAAGTCCTGTGTTAGGCCACAAGTCTCTCCTCAGACTCATACAGTCATCCACAATGATCCAGAATGCAGGAAGGCCACAGGTTGGTGACCGTAAAGTCCTGTGGACACATCACATGATGTCTCTGACACCAGCAGAGAGAGAGAAGAGGTGGTTCCCAGGGCTCTCCTTCTGAGAAGGCCACACCTACAAGGAGGCACCCTCAGGCTGTGACCTGATTGACAGGTTAAAAACCAGCCCTACACCATTATAAATCAAGTTGACATGAAATGATGTAACTGTCACATTCCATTTTTCCATGAACTTTTTGAAATCCCCTTTCACATGGCCCATTTGCTTACACTCAATCACCCAGTTCCAAGTTATATCATTTCCTGCCTGAATCACTGTCCTAGTCTCCCCTTGAACTTCTTACCTTCTAGTCTTTCCAGCCTTGAATCCATTGTCCTAAAAAGAATCCATTGTCCTAAAAAGAATGATACATCATTCACATTATATCACAATTCTATCTGAACTCTTCTAAAGGCTTTTTTTCTCTTACTGAAAATAAAATTCAGAGACCTGACAATAACTTCTAAGACCTCACATAGTCACTCCGTGCTGACTTCCCAACCACAACCCTTATCTTTATCTTTCATCTCACTTTGCTCAAGTCCTACTGATCTCCACTCCTCTAGCTCCTGACCTTTAAAGCACCACCCCCCCCCCCCCCCAGTGAGCGCATTCCAATCGGGGGCTGTGAGTCTGAAGCTCATACAATTTTTAGGATACTTTTTTTAAGTGGAAGAATACGAAGTTAGAAATAAAAAACCTATGTTTATGCATGGTTAGAAAATAAATCAGAACAGATTATACACTTAAACAAGATGGCAAATGCCATAAGCATCACAAAATACAGAAAAATAACAATAACTTATTAAATTAATAAATGCCTGATACATCTTAACACAATAGATGGTCAGGGAATTTTTGGATTTCTGTACTGCGAAGTCAGCAATAGCTTAAGTCAAGAAGTACAGACCACATAAATACACTAAAACTCCAATTAAATGTGTCCACATGATTCTAACGATGCCATCAACTACATCAATGCTACTGCCTGGAAGTAGAAAAGGGAATGGAGGTGGGAATTTGTTGAAAAAGGCAGAAAACAGTGAATTTTTGTTAAAATTCCTTCTTGTGAAGATTTTACCTCCTTCTCCCCCAGAAATTGTGTGAACACAAAGTTTGACCCTGAAAGACTGAAGGACCCACACTTTAACTCCATTACCTTCTCCTTCTGGCAGGTGCTTTTGCTGTTCTGCCTGGAGTGTTTTGCCCCCTTGGAAGTCTCTAATTACATGTCATTCCTTCAGGGGGGTCTCCTGTTAAACTAAAATAGGTCCCCATGTCACAATCTTTTCCTTTTCCTTACCTCATATATTAATCGTTTTCAGAGCCCTACTCAAACAAATAGGATAATATCCACATTTTAATTTACTTATTGTTTGCTTTCCTTTGCACAGTGGCAGTATCAAGCGTACAAAGACAGTGTTCAGTTCACAGATGTAGTCCTAGGAAGAAGAACAATTTTTGGTATACAGTAGGTGTTTAATAGACATCACTCAAGTCAATGAGTGGATGCATTTTCTCTCAATGTGTTTGGTAAAAGCAATGGGATGCAGGTATTTGAAAATGGTTTGAAAGCAGAA
This sequence comes from Nesogale talazaci, assembly GCA_004026705.1. Lineage (NCBI taxonomy): Eukaryota > Metazoa > Chordata > Mammalia > Afrosoricida > Tenrecidae > Nesogale > Nesogale talazaci. The sequence goes on from PVJH01035349.1 coordinate 13,523, forward strand.
AAAATTCATTGTTATAAAGACATTAGTGATTCGCTTTTGGCATCTGAAGAAGGCTGCTTCCATACAGAAGGAATATTTAATTGGGAAGTACAGAGGAAGGACTTTGGCAGTGCAGGGAGAGATTTGGCTTGCTGTTAATTATGAATTTGTTAAAATTGGCTTGCACTCCATGAAGTGGTTTGAATGCCGTTCCCATGGTTTTACCTCACCACTGGGGGAAAAACAAAACAAAACTGGGGACATTTTAAATGGCAGTAGACATTGGAAAGACAAATGGTGTATTAAAACCCTGTGCCACTGTGCAATGCGGCTTCAAACCAATAACAACCCTTCTTAATAAAAGCAGTGTTTCATCTTTCGCATAATGTAAGTCTCTCTTTTTGAACCCAAATGGGCCTTGTCTGTTTCCTACAGTGATGTGATTTTTCCCCCTTTAGCAAGAGCTGAAAAACTGCCATCTTGTTGATGCTGTGCAATTTCTCAGTTCTCCCAGGATAACTAGGCAGCTCGTCACTCACAGTGATAGCTCCATTCACAAAAGGACATAATAAAAACACAAAGGAAGAGAAAGAGAGTATTGTGTAGAGACCTTTATGACAAGAGAAAAATAAATCCTTTGGATACCTCAGAATCACATCCCAATGAGTAGAGAGAATGGCAATGCCTTGAAATTTCCTTATTTTAAATTCCTTTTGATACGAGAACTCCAAATCATGAGATGCCATCAAAGCTTGCTAATATGAAGCTTCATTCAGCCCAGGGAGTAACTTCTGAAGCTTGAAGGACTGAAGCTTGTTCTGCTTTGCTATTCCCATGCTATAAAATGAGGGATGAAAGGAGGGGCCGCATCTGAACCACACGAAATAAAAGAACCTTTACTCATTGGACTGCAAACCACAGGTTCAGGAGTTTGAATCTACCAGCCACTCTGGTGAAGAAAAGCTGGGCTTTCTACTCCCATGAAAAGTTGCAGTCTTGAAAGTCCACAGGAGCAGTGATAGTCCATCCTATAGGGTCACTAAACTAGAATTGACATGATGGCAGTGGGTATGAGTTAATAAACAGGATTAGAATTACATATTTCTCAAAACAAACTGAACTAACAAAAATTGATACTGAAAAAAAGCAGCATGTATTTATTAGATCACTTAAAGCAATTGGAAGGCAGTGTGTTCTAAGTTAACTTTTAGTTTTGTATCTCTACCAAGCTGGATAATTATTAGTTGGATAACTATTAGTTGGATTGCAACAACTATTTTAGGTAGCTATCATATTTGTTGGACCATAAGATGCACTTCCCCCCCAAAAAAAGTGGGGGAAAATGAGAGTGTCTTATGGTTCAAAAGTGTGGTACCCCAGAATGTTTGTTTATGATTCCAGGTGCCCACTTACTCTCTGCTGCTGTTTGTGTGCTGTGGATTGCTGTGTGTTTGGGGGAAGTCCCGCCTCCACGAGTCTCAATGTCACTCAGGTCACATGATGAGCACCGCACACCTCTCCCCTCATTTGTTAGTAAAAGTGATGATGCTGTTTAACGCCACAGTTGAGTTGACACTGTTAAATATTACTGTATTTGGCTTTATTTTAATAAATATTTTGGTATACTGGTACTATTTGATTCAGGTTTTTTTTCTTGTTTTCCTGCTCTTAAAATCACTTGCATCTTATCATCTGAAACATATGATATTTCAGGTAGGTATCTTACTAATGTGTCTTCTCTTTTGAGGCAACTGACTTCACATGTCATCTCTATGTGGACCCTGGCTGTCAAGACCCTGAGAACAACAACTTGTGCTATGTGTATTAGTGCCTACCAGCAATGACTCTACTCAGCAAGAAGCATTGCCCAGTCCAGCACCATCTGCACAATTACTACCGTGCTTAAGCCCATTGTTGCAGTCGCTGTGTCAATCCATCTCTTTGGGGGCTTTCCTCGTCTTTGTTGCTCCTCTATTTTATTAAGCATGATGTCCTTCTCTAGGGACTGGTCTCTTGGCATCATGTCCCAAGTATATAAAATGAAGTCTTTCCATCCTTTTCTTGAAGGAGTACTCTGTCTCTTGGCTCCTTCCAAGATAAATTGTTTGTCTTTTTATTTACAACATTCTTTACCAGCACCATAATTCAAAGGCCTTAATTCTTCACCAGTCCCAGAAGATAGGAAAGTGAAATAATTAACCATGGGGGAGCTTGTGAAGCCGAATTTCCTGCAAAATATGAGGCCACTGAGTTTGCCGGAAAATCACTCTGAAATTTATTCCCATCTAATCTCTTCTGTAAAATTTGTCTTCTTTCTTCCTAGTCACATTTTTGGAAAATCCATAGACTTTCTATATTTAGAATACATTTAGATCAACATTGAACGAGGAATTGTGGTAGTAGGAATCCATTCCCCCCACACCAATGGTTTCCTCTTCCATTAGACAGGTATGTTAAAATATCATCAATCTTCTTGATTTCCTTCTCAGAGTTCTCTTTATAGACATAGAGGCATCTAATGGATTTCTGTTTATTGATCTTATATTCTGTCAGTTTACAGATTTCCATGTTATTGTTTCCAACTATCTTTTTGTCAAGTCTTTGATATGTTAAAAATATATATTAAATCATCTGATATATGTTTTATTGTCTCTAATGTAGTCTTTCTTTCACATTCCCGTGACAGAAAAATGATATTTAAAAGTGATGGCTATGCCAACTATTTCCAATTTCCCTCCACACATTTTCTTTCTTTTTTTTCCTTCACACATTTTTCAACCAAATTGAAATTAAGTTCCATCCTCACCATGCCACCCAAACACCTCTGATAGGGATCCCCAAAGACTTCCAGGTTACTAAACCTGTTGTTTGATTTGAGTCACCTTCTTTAAGGAGGATATTCCATTTGTACTCTTGCAGTATCTAACTGAGGGACCTGGTGGCTTAGTGGTTGCTTAGTTGTGCTGCTCATTGCAGGGTAAGCAGTTCAAAACTTTCATTTGTTCCACTGGATAAAAACGGGGCTGCCTACTTTTGTAAAGGGTTCCAGCCTCCCTCTCCAAGTAGCTTTCCTCCACCTTGTTGTCCACTCTTCAGAATTTCTTTTACTAATTATTATCTTGCTACCACTGAACTTAAGGATATCCTAGATTCTAGTCTGCAGATTTTACTCTTTTCTATCTTCATCCAGCCCATAGGTGACTTCACTCAGTCTGTATTTTAAATACAGACTTCACATGAAGGAGTCTCAAGACGATAGCTTTGTGAGCACACATTTCACAATTTTTATCCAGTCATTTTTTGACATCTCCATTTAGCTGTCTAAAGTTATTCTCAAAATTACCATAGAAAAAAGGAAAGCATAATCCTGATTATTAAACTCTACTGTGGCCTAGAATTCTCCTTCCACCATTTTCTTATCTCAGCAAAAAATGACTCTAGCCATCTAGTTTAATGGGTTCAACCCTGAGGCTTCTCTTTCTCTGACACCCCATTCTAGACTCCTCAGGATATCCTAAAAGCCTCACCTTCCTATTTCATTCAGAGTCCATTTGGTTCTCACATCCACTGCTCTTGTCTGAGTCTTGGATGGTAGCTAAGGCTTCAAAACTTTTATTTTTATATTTTTCTGTTTCTCTACTAAACCTACATGATCTAAACTCAAAAGAGCAGCCTGAGTGATCCTTTTTAAATTTCAGGCCAGATCATTTCCCACCTTTGCACTCCTATTTCTAAGGTTTTCCTTCTCACTCAAAATCACTCTTGTGCTACCTACTTTTCTGATTTCACCACTTCACCCTCTCACCTATTTTCTTATGACTCCTAACACACCTGCTTCTTGCTGTCAAGTATTCTCCCAAATCATTAGGACTTTGTACTTGTAGCCATACATTTCAGGAATGTGTTTCCCCAGGTTGATGAATGGTTTTCTCTTTGCCCTCAATGTCTCTGCTCCAGACCATCCTTTCAGTGAGAGGATACTTCATTTGAGTATTTGATACAAAAACACTCATTTTCCAAGAAGACCCCAACCTAACACTCCCTCTCATCATTATTTTTACTTTCTCAATAGCGCTCAGTCAGCATCTGAAACAGTGGACATTTTCTAAGTTATTTGTTTTCTCTCCTCATCTTTCCTCAATATAATATGTTAGATTCAATCATGAAGGGGGTTTTATTTATTTGGTTCTGTGATGCATTTTTGGTACATAGAACATTGCCAGATGCATGGAAGCAACTCAACAGACATTTGTTGAATAAATGAATTGAATGAGTGGTAGGTGGATGCTTGCATGTGTGTACTGTTTTGCATTTAAAAAATCCTTAAATCTCAAGCCAGCAAGTGGAATTATAATAAATAGATGTTTATCTACAGCACATAGAAATCTTTTTTGCCTTATTTTTTAAATAGGAAGAGGAAAGGTGTGATAATGGGAATGGTGAAGGTGAGATTAGTACAGTTTGAGAATTATTATATGATTAAAAATGTTGTGACTTATGAAGAAAATGAACTCATTGTATACACTTCATCATCAGTTAAAAAACAATTCTACATGATGCAATGCAAAAAGTTTTCGTCACTGGGAGGAGAGGCATATTTTTCAGCTTTAAAAAAGCTTAAACTTAGTTGTACTCACAAGGGAAGTTTGACTCTCAACTGTGCTTATTCAATAATGATTGTTATTACACTGAAGTGTTTAGGGGCAATAGCTTCCTATGGCTTTACCATTTTAAGAGACTGGTGGCATTACCCTAGAGTGTATATGTAAATTACAGAAAATTCTGAAAAATGCATGGTTGAAAGTTTATTTTGGCTTTACTTTCTGGGTGGGGAGTTAGCAGTTTAATATTTTATGTTTCCCAGCAGGTTTCATATTCATGGTTACATGTTTTAGAAGCAATTCTTCAGACTACTAAAGGCCATTGCTACTACAGAGAATGTAAATGTTAGTTTACTACTATGGCTCAAAGCTGAATGCATACTTTATGAACAGAATTTTAAAGGATCAGATAGTTTTCATTACAATATTTTGTTAAAGCCCACTTTCACCATAAGAGAATATAAACAAAGATGCCCGAACCACAAGTCCAATGATCTTTCTCAAATATCTATCAGGAAAGGTTTGTTTACAGATTTCTAAACCAAGGCTGCACATTTTAATCCCCTTTTACATGCTAAGAATGACATCTATGCTGTGCTTTATTGTATGTGGAGATCATATTAAAGTACAAGTGGGGGTCATAAATTGGCTTATATTTTCAGTTATGATAGTGGGTATCTTATTTAAGTGGTACAACTAATTTAATTTAATTAACATTCAGAAATTCCAAGCCAATCTGGCAGGGTTTGAGTTAATATAATAATTTATCTGGCTAAGCAATGACATCAAATGAGGCGGAAAAAAACAAAACAAAACAAACATATATCACTGTGTGCACACATCCCCAATGTACCAATTGAGGACATGTAAGAGCATGAGCAAGGGTGGTGAAGAAAGCAGAAGGACCCAGATATCAAAATCTAGAGCATCCGGGGTCTTAAAGGCTTGAGCACAAACAAGCAGCCATCTAGCTCAGAAGCAACAAAACCCACCATAAAAGAAGACCACTTACCCTGCGATCATGAGGTGCTGAAACAATCAGGTATCAAAGAACAAAAATCAAAATCAATGGACCAATTGACTCCTAATATCGCTGATGACAAATGGATACAAAGGCAAACAAAGTAGAAGAAATGATGGTACCCAGCTAACAAATGATTGAATGCCTGGAATCTCAAAGACTTGAAGATAATCGAGTCACCATTCAGCGCAGAAACAGCAAAGTCCACATGCAGGAAGCACACCAGCATGCGTGATTAAGAGGGGCCGAAGGGAGCAGATATCGAGCACCAAAGAACAAGAATCACATCATTACATAGGAGGAGGAGAGCAGGGTGGGGACCTAAGGCCCACTGGTGGGTAATTGGTCATTCTTTTACAGGGGAGACACAGGGGAGAGACAGACCAGTCGGGGGGCAGCCAGGCAGTGATGATGCATACAAGTTTCCTCTGATTCCTGAAACCTTCCTCCCTGTCCCCCAACCATCATGGTCCCAACTCTACCTTGCAAATCCAGATGGACTGGAGAAGTCACACTGGCATAGAGGGGAGCTGGAGATATGGGGAAACCAGGATGGATGGGCTCCTTCGGGCCAATGGTTAGAGTGGAGATACTGGAAGGGTGGAGGGAAGGGGGGGTAGAGAGACGGAACCAACA
>PVJH01035350.1:0-19755 GCA_004026705.1 Nesogale talazaci
ATTCCAGCCCCCTCCAAAGTCCATAAATCTGATGCTAGTCTCTAAGTCCCTCTTCAGGCTCATATAACCACATGCAATGATGCAGAAGGATCACAGGTCGGTGGATGAAAAATGTTATGGATCCATGGTGGGGGAAGCACCACAGGGCTCTTCACAGGTCCCAGTAGAGAATGGTCTGCCACCAAGGAGGCTTTTAATGTGGTGATACCTCCAAATTAGGTCATCATGATTGACAGCCTAATCTCCACCCACATCCTCTTATAGCTGCCATGTTTGCACACAAAAAAACCTGTCACAGGTAACATTATGAAAAATGGAGTAAAGTTTGAAATGTCAAGCATTTTATCTTGCTTGGATCCATAATCAACAATTATAAACTGCAGTCTAGAGACAAAAAGAAACATTGCAATGGGTAAGTCTGCTTTATAAGACTTCTTTAAATTGTTGAAAAGCAGAATGTTATCTGTGCCTGATCCAAGTCACGGTATTTTCAATTGCTTCATATCCAGGTGAAAGTTGAATGCTACATATAGGAGACCTAATAAGAATTGATCCATTTGAGTTTTGGCACTGGAGAAACATACTGGAAGTGTCTGGATTGCCACAAAAATAAACACATCTGTTTCAGAAGAAGTACATCCAGAATGGTCCTTAGAGGTAAGCATAGCGATGCTTCATCTTATATATTTTGGACATGTTGTGTTGTGAGGAGAGACCAGGACCTGAAGTGGGATATTACATTAGTCTTGGTAGAGTGGAGAAACAAATTCATACACACCCATGTGTATAAGAGAGAACTTCATATCAAAGATGAATTGTATATTAAGTAAATATCCCATCCCCATCCAGAAAAATCCCATATGTAAAACTAGTCTATACAGTCCTTCTTTAGACACATGCAGCTTTGCAATGATGCCAAATGCAGGAACATCACAGGCTAGTGGGTGGAGAGTCTTGTGGATTCAGTGATGGCAGAAGCATCTCAGTGCTGTTGTGGATGTCCACGTGGCTCCTCCAGCTGGAGGACTCTGGCTCCATCAGTGTAGCTCCATGTGGCTTGTCAACAGGAATGGCTTGCAGAGAGTGGATGCATCTGGACTCAAGTGAACAATTTATCTCCTCTGTACCTCCAAATGAGGTCATCAAACTGTGAAGCAATTGACAGGCTAGACTTTACCCCTTCGTAAGTTGACAGGAAATTACGTAACTGTAAATATGGTGCAGTACGGGGCAGTGTTTCCTTGTGTGGTAGATAGAGCTGCTGATTTAGAACCATCTCAATTGCAACCAGTCACAAGCATGAGGATTAGTCAACTTTCCCGTCATGTTAGGTATAAAACGAGCCATCTCAGAAGATGAAATAAGGTGATCTCACTGCAACCAAGAAAGCTGACACAGGAGTTTAGCACATCCCCAGCACTCTGAGATTCCTTTATTGGACATCTTGGTTCAGGAATCAGAGCTGTGGCATGTTAGAGATGTCAGAGAAGTGGTGGTAGAAGCTCCCAAAATGTAGACCAGAATAAGTAAAGATGAGTGCCTTCAGGCAGGAAGTTGGATTAGAGAGTGTAAATTTTAAAAGCTATCTTGAACATTTCTTTGTTCTCTGTAACTATCACGTGCTCCAGGCTTGGGTTGTATAAATTATTTACCACAGTCTCGTATTCCCCTAACTCTGCCCCCTACACACACAAAATGAAAACAAAATTTTAAAAATGTTGAGTTTTTTTTCCAACTTATGACAACTTCTTATACTGCAGAAATGCTTCATAGAAAGTTCATAATTATAAACTTTCAGAAGCAAATACGCAGGCCTTATCTTTTGAGGTATATGTGGAAAGCTTTGAACTTCCAACGTTTCTGGTGGCGGACTAGCACTTAACTGCTGTGTCTTCCAAGAATCAGCATCATCCTAGAATCAGCACTTTCTCTGAGGAGCAATTTTTCCATTATACTGGATAATGGTCTTAGAAACCAAGGACTGGGTGTTCATTGTTAAGACCAAGGAGAACCAGAAAATCCATTGCTGTATAGTCATTTTGATTTTTAGCCACCTATGCTGCAAAGTAGAGCTATGATCTTTGCAGAAGTTGACCACAACACCTCTCTCCTGGGGAGCAGCTGGTGGAATTGCATTGTACTGCTGACCTATTGATCAGAAATCAACTGTTCAAGCATTGTGCTACCAGGGTTTAGATGACTTCCTTAATATTGCAGTTTTATTACTTCTATTGCCTTCTCAGCAGACAGAATTAAAAAATATATCTGTGCATATAATATATGGATGTAAATTTATATATAAATGTCTTATAATTAGTAATCTACATTTATATTATGCTAAACATGAGTTTGGACTGATATCTACAGCTCTAGTATATCATCTCATGAGTAATTTTAACTTTTTTCTTCTGCATGTCTATAAATTTTCACTCCAACAATGCAAATTGAATTAACCAAACATCTATTTAATTGCTCAAGAAAGTGATATCAGAATTGTTAAAACAGGCAGTACATTTACTAGCAGATTTTCAGATGCCTATTGTAAATATCAAAGAAGCAAAATCTGTGATAAGTGGATTAACCTTACTGAATAAAAATCCTGGGTCTATTTAGTTTTAATTTTCTTTCCTTTAAAGAGTAAAACTTAACTGACTCGTGGTGACTCTACAGGATAGGGTAGAACTATCCGAGTGGGTTTCTGAGCCTGTAATTCTTTCTGGGACTAGACAGCTCTATCCTACTTCCATGGAGCAACTCATGCTTTTAAGCTGTGGACCATGTGGTTAGCAGCCTGGGGCTGTCACCTAATCTGGTGTCAATTTGAGGATTAAGAGTAAAGGGGTGGAGTCTAGCCTGTGGATTTAGAGATTGCCAGTGAAACCTCTGTGTGGGCATGCATGGCTTTCTCCTGGGAATTCGTGGAATTCTTGGAGGGAGGAGACAGGATCTCTCTCTGTTCACTCCCTGGAAGACATTTGCAGCTGAGGAGACACAAGGCAGCATGCTGATAGACCCTGAGTCCTGGAAACTGTAAGAGCCCCTGGGTGACCCCTGTCATCGCTAAGATGCTTCTACCACCACAAGATACATAAGACTCTGGCCTGGTGTCCCAGTGTCATTACATGTGCTTTGTGAGTCTGAAGAGGATTTACAGGTTCGTATTGGACATATGGGTTAGTATCAAATGGATGGCCTTGGGCTGGACTGGGTTGGGATGCTTTCTCAATGTTCATTTCCTCTTGCATATAAACTCCTCCCTTATGTACATATGCATCCTTATGGATTGGTTTCTCTAGTCTACCTGGACTAACATAGAGCCCAATAAGTACCAACTATGCCATGAGAGGTCCCTTGTTTCAAAGATTGAAATGTATCTGTTAAATTAGCGTCATAATTTTACATTTTAAATATCTGTTAGTATTAAAATTAAATGTAGTTCACATAAACTTTAATTTTAAGGCTAATCAGGAGTAAAATGGTCGTACTGTAAACAGTCATAAAAACACTCTCATTAAACTATCTGCTGAATTTAATCTTTTTGTCTTAACATCAACTAATGGGTTATCCACTTAGAATATAATTAGGTGATATTCTCCACCTCTGCAGGCTCTCCTTATTAATAATAATAAATGCAGCTCACTAGGAAGTGTACAGATGCCTGCAGTTAGCCGTCTAATCAAGCTTTAAGTTTAAGCTTGTAATAGCCTACAAGTGAACCTTTGGGTGGTACATATGGTTGAAGACTCAGATTGACAGTCACAGAGCTCTCAAAGTTTCTCACCACATGATTCTGGAAGCCAAACCTTGGGAAATTCTACACTGCGATTTTATGCTGTAGCAACTATCGAAAGAACCTCAAATCTGCAAAAGGTACCTGAAGGAGGAGGGGGGAAGGAAGCAAAAATCATGATAATGGCTATATTAGAGCTATCTAATAGGAACTGAAATTTAAAAAGTCAGGCAGGTCTTAGGAAAGTGAATGATGGATTGATAAGCCATGTGGACTTCTGTTTACACCCTAAGCCCCTCTTATTATGAAGCCCTAGTATCACAGTGATTCAAGCCCTCTGTTAGTAGCCTCTGTGGTCTGAACCCACTCACTTCTCTACAAGTTATATGAGTACTATGTGGCAATCGCTTTCTGGAAAGATTAGTCCTTGGAAACCCAATAGGGATGGCTGTACTGTGGCTTGCAGGAAAGATAGAAGTCAGAATGTAGTTGACTGTCTTTTTGGAGTATTGGGTCACAAATTGGGCTACTAACCATCGGGTAATCACTAAAAAGCACACACCACGCTGTGGAAGAAATATGAGGCTTTCTTTTCCCCTAAATATTTATAGTCTCAGAAAGAGACAGAGGTGGTTCTATTCTGTCTTACAAGATCACTGTAAGTCAGAATCAACTCAACAGCAATATGTTTGGTTGGTCTGAGGACCATATTCTTTAAGAAAATCTACTGAGCTAGTGAGAGAAATATTTGCCTAGTAGCCAAAATGTCATTGGTTGGAACTGACCAGCAGCTCAGCAGAAGAAAGATAGGATTGTCTGTTCTAAAGATTATAGTGCAGAATCCCTGCGGGGACAGTTCTACTCAATCCATTTATGGTATGATAGAAAGTGGTCATTTCATGCTTCCTGACTTCGTGCTACAAAAATTTGTTTAATTAAAACAATGGCTTCTTCCATGTACCCATATTCTGCCAGGGATTTCCACTAATATTCTAATCATCCACAGCAGTAATTAAACATATCATCTTGAACTAAGTAACTTCTAAAGAAGATCATTGCTGAAAAGCTGTACAGGAAAGAAATCATGATTAAGATTGGGTCTCTCAAACAGTGTCCACTGCAAAGCTTAGAAACTATAGATGATAGAATTAATAAATTCTATTAATTCTGTTTATTAATAAAGTGATATTTCTATTGAGGTTGAAATAAATAGCTGATTCATACCTTGTGAATGTTAGGGCTATTATTTGAACTACTTCTCTGATATATTATTTTATCTAATCCTTTTTGTATAATTCCTGCAACTTTGTATTTTTTTTATTCTTGATTAGTCACACCCATTAATTACTGCTCTCAGAAGTATATCCAGGAGCAAGTCCACATGCATGGAAATGTAGTTAGGTGTCACCAAGTCCCTTTTGACCCATAGTGACCCGATGCACAAAAGAACAAAACACTTGTCCTTTGCTGCACCATTCTGAAAATTGTTCCTGTTCTTGAGTCCATTGTTGAAGCCACTGTCAATCTCTCTCCTGGAGGGCCAACCCCACCGTTGCCATCTTCTCCACTTTCCCAAACAGATTGGTCTCTTCTGACGACACAGCCACACTACGTGAGACACAATTTTACTGTTGGTACCTCTAAGGAGCACGTATTTCTTGGAAGACAGATCAGTTTGTCCTTTTAGTGGTTCATGGTCCTTTTGACATTTCTTTTCAGCACCACACTTCAAATGCATGATTCTTTTTTTGGTCTGTTTTTAATGTCCAACTTTGGTAGGTTAAGAAGGCAATTGAAAATATTATGGCTTGAGTTAGGCAAACCTTAGCCCTCCAAGAAATATCCTTGCCAGTTTTGAGCAGCATACTTAGCTCGTGTAACCCATTTTAAGAAAATTGCTTGACTGCTGCTTCCATGTGCGCTGATTGTGGATCCAAGCCTTGACAACTTCAACCTTTTCTCCATTTACCAGGATGTTTCCTATTGGTTCAGCTGTGAGTATCTGGGGCTTCTTGGCATTGAGTTGTAGTTCAGACTGAAGACTGCAGTGTTCTGTCTTTATCAGCACATGGTGTTGCGAGTCTTCCTCATTTTCAGGAAGCAGTGTTGTGTCATCTGAATATTGCAACTTTTTAATAATCTTTCCTCCAATCCTGATGCTACATTCTTCTCCAGACATGCCAGCTTCTTAGATGATTTGCTCAACATACAGATTAGATAAATCTGATGAGAGAATACAACCTTGTCATACATATTTCCTGATTTTAAACCATGCAGTATAATCCCTTGCTCTGTTCAAACCAATGCCTCTTGATCCATGTACAATACAAATTCCTTATGAGCACAGTGAAGCATTCTAGGATTCCCAATCTTCTTAAAGTTATCCACAGTATTTTTAATCATTCAGAAAATTAAGTGCCTTTACATAGTCAATAAAGCACATGCAAATAATTTTCAGGAAAGTATCAGTCAAGGTATCATTAACTACTTTGTATTGGACTTTTTATTTTTGCACAATAACTCTTTGCAAAACTCAATGCTTTGAATTTTTGCAAAATAACTCTTTAAAAATTTAAAAAGAAAACATGTCTCTTTTAAGATTAGGAAATGTCTGATCCAAGTCATGGTCTTCTCATTTGCTTCATAAACATGTGAAAATGTGATAGTGGGAGTTAGAATGAAAATCATTATTACATTTAGATTGTGGTTTTGGCAGAAAATACTGAAATATCACATACTTGGAAGAAAATTTACAAATCAGTCACAGAAAAAAATGAAACCAAAATGTGTCTTAGAAACAAGACTAGGGAGACTTTGGACTACATTTTATAATTGTATTATCAGCCAAGAAAAATACCATGTATTTGTTGGTAAAACCCCAGGGAAGACTCAATTGATTGGATGTCACAATAGCTAAAACAGTAGACACAAATCTATCAATGATCATGAATATGGTGTTGGACCAGATGTGATTTTGTTCTGTTATATATAAGCTGTCATGAGTTGGAGGTGACAAGATAGCAATTACTAAGGAAAAAAATTTAATGTTATTCCTCCTTGAATAGTTCTCTCAAGGGATAAATTTGCTAGGATTTCCATGCTTGTCAGCACTTACATTTTTCACTCATAGAACATTTTATGATTATAAAATTGCTATTATTTGTATACACTGGAAATATGAAAAGATGAACTCAATGAACATCTAAAAATAATAGAGTGAAGGTCAACAGAGACACAGAAAACCACCTATTCAAATACACCTCTAAAATTACTTTTCTCACCTGAGGCAATGTTTTATAATTGAATCCCTCAAGTGAGAGAAGAATTAGTCTGAATGGCTTACAAGTTAAATTGTACACTTCAGGAGTTAATGAAATGTGAGGAACACATATAATTTCCAATAGAATGGTAAAAGAAAACATTCTTCTGTCTCATCATAGGATAATGGAAATTCATCTTCTAATCTGTCACTTGACTTTTGAAAATTAAACACTGTAAAAGTTGTAGAATGTATTCCCATATGTCGAACAATAGATTTTCCCACATTGTCCATTTTCTTTAATTTCTAGAAAGGAGTCAGTTCCAAATAAGGTTAGATAGTCTACCTAAAAACATACCTCAGAGATGTCTCATTACCGTACAAATGGCGGACTTCCTCAAGTTGTACCACAGTGTATGGAAATGAAGGTTCTAGCTGTCCCTGCGGAGTCTCTTGGCTTTAAAAGTGTTTTCCAATGAGCCTGTGAAACTGCTAACTTTTTTTTAAGCCTTGGATGCATCAACTTGTAAGTACTTGATACAATCTGCATGACTCACTAACATGCTACTAAGTTACTTATTATTAAATATATCCTTAATTCTCATGGGCAGGGCTCCCTATCATGTGCATCCCTTCCCTGTGCCAATGCTAACTCACTCCCTGCTCTCAAGTTGATTTTGACCCTGAATGCACCCATAGGGCAGGGTACCACCTTCTCAGAAGGTTGCTGAGACTTACTCTATTTCTTTTCAATGGCTGAACAAATATTTATTTATTTATTTAGTCATTTTATTGGGGACTCTTACACCTCATATAACATTTCATTAATAAATTGTATCAAGTATATTTGTACATCTGTGGTCATCATTTCCAAAGCATTTTACTTGAGCCCTCACTATAAGCTTTTTTTTAAAATCATTGTATTGGAGGTTCATACAATTCCTATCAAAATCAATACATATGACAGTTATATGCAGACCACATTTACACATTTGTTGCCATCATCTTTCTTGAAAAGAGCCTCCTTCTGCCTAGGCCCCAGGTCCCACCTTCTCATATTTCCCCTCCCTCTCCACGCCCCAGTGAATCCTTAAAAATTCACAATTGTCATTATTTTGACATCATACACTGTATGAATTTTTCCTTTACCCACTTCCCTGTTGCCCATTCCCCAGAGAGCAGGTCCTATACAGACCCCTACAATCGGTTCCCCCTTTCTACTCCACCTTTACTCCACCCTCCTGGCCTCACTAATTTCACCCATGGTCCTGATAGGATCATCTGTTCTGAATTCCCTCCAGTGCACATCCTCTGGTCTAGCTGGATTTATAAAGTAGAACTGAGATCTGATAGTGGATGGGAGGAGGCATTTAATGATTGAATGTCTGGACTCTCAAAGACTTGAAGATAATCGAGTCACCATTCAGTGCAGAAACAGCAAAGCCCACATGGAAGAAGCACACCAGCATATGTGATCAAGAGGGGCCGAAGGGAGCAGGCATCGAGCATCAAAGAACAAGAACCACATCATTACAAAGGAGGGGGAGAGCAGGATGGGGACCTAAGGCCCACTGGTGGGTAATTGGTCACCCTTTTACAGGGGAGTCATGGGGAGGAGACAGACCAGTCAAGGTGCAGCCAGGCAGTGATGCATACAAATTTCCTCTAGTTCCTGAAGCCTTCCTCCCTACCAACCATCATGGTGCCAACTCTACCTTACAAATCCAGATGGACTGGAGAAGGTATACTAATAGAGAGGGGAGCTGGAGATATGGGGAAACCAAGATGGATGAGCCCCTTCGGCCCAGTGGTTAGATTGGAGCTACTGGAAGGGTACAGAGAAGGTGCGGTAGAGAGACGGAACGAACTGAAAGGATATACTCTTAAGCTTCTATTTGAAGGATGGGAATCAAAGAAGTGGGTTGGGGGAGAGTTCAGGCAGTGTAAGATATGACAGAATAATGATAATGTATAAAGTGTTGAGAGTTGGTGGGGAGGAAAGAGCAGGGGAAGAGGGGAAGGGATGGAAAGGCCAATACTAGGGACTCAAGGGAAAAAGCAGATGATTGGAGAACGATAATCGCAGCGGACATGTGAAGGAGCTTGGCACAGTATGTTTATCTATGTATTGTGAAAAACAATGTATGATGCCCCAATAAAATGATTTTTTATAAAAAGCAAATTTTATACTTTTGTATAGAAGCCATTTCTTAAAGCTGGCAGCTCCATGTATAAGGGAAGAGATTCATATCCACAGAGATTAGCACTAGCTCTCCATACATAAGCTGAAGTCACAGTCTAAGAATCCTCAACATTGTTCTATTTTTATATCTTCACCATACTATTAAAGGATTGAAGAATAGCTTAAAAAAAAAGAACTAGAGGAAAGTTACATATTTAATTGTTGCTACACTGTACCTTGACTGGTTCCTCTTCTCCCTACCACCCCTTTGTAAGGGGCTGTTGCTTTACCTATTGATGGACTATGGGTTCCCAATCTGCATGCCCCTTCATTTATAATGATAGGATTTTTAGGTTCTTTGATGCCTGATACCTGATCTCTTCCACACCGTGTCATCCCACAGGCTGGTGTGCTCTTTTCATGTGCACTTTGTTGATTCTGAGCAAGATGGCCACTTATTTACCTTCAAGCTTTTAGGACCCCAGATGCTATTTCTTTTGATAGCCATACACCATCTACTTATTTCACACATTTTCTTATGCACAAATTTGTCATCAGTGAGTATATCAGGAAGATGGGCACACAATAAAATGATATTTAGTTCTTGAAGCCTGATTGCTGATCCCTTCAACACCTTGCTGTCCCACAAGCTGGTGCGTTTCTCCCATGTGGGCTTTGCTGCTTCTGAGCTAGATGGATGCTTGTTTATTTTCAAGCCTTTAATACCCCAGATGCTACATATTTTGATAGTCAGGCAATATCAGCTTTCTTCACCACTTTTGTTTATGCACACATTTGTCTTCAGTGATGGTGTCAGGAAGGTGAGCATCATGGAAGGCCAATTTAATAGAACAAAGTGTTCCTGCATTGAGAAATTACTTGAGTGGAGATTCAATGTCCATCTGCTCTCTTAATATTCACCCTATAAGCATATACATATAGATCTATTTCCTCATCGTTATGTATAAATATTCACGTGTGTACATGCCTATATTTAGACATATAAATTACTTTTACCACCAACCCCTCCCCCCAGTTCTTTCTTTTACTTTTCTCTTGTCCCACTGTCATGCTTAGCCTCCATTTGGATTTCAGGGCTTTCTCTTCATGACATTTCACTTGAACAATCCCCATCAGGCCTCTCATACACAGTTTGTCACTGATTTTGAATCACTTGTCATTCCCTTATCCCTGGGTTGGTCAACACTCCCTCCTTCCCCCCTGGAACCATGTTCCCCCCTGGAACCAGTCCTTTTAGTTTCTCTTCCAGACTGTTCATCCAGGCTATCTTATCTAGGTAGATCTATAGAGAATAGCTAATGCACAGAGAGGACCACATGGTCGGCCCCACTATGAATCAAGGCATACCTCACTGACACAAGGTGTTATGGGGATAACAATGGAGAAAGCCAGGTTGGGATTGTACCCTGTCTGACCCAACCACACCATGGAAAAACACTAAGGGCATGCAACAGAGCATGGAGTTCCTTAGGAGTTCCATGGGTATACTTTGGGGCCAGCACATGGCACTCCATCAGATTTATATGGGGGACACACCTGGAGGTCAACAAATAGACCTTTAACATTTACAGGTTTTCATTTTGTTATTATTTTTATTTTTTTTACATATATATAACTTTGGAATTTGTTATCATTGTTTTATTTTCTGTGGTTGCTTCATCTTCGGATGACTCTCTTTTTTCTAAACAAAGATTTAATAAGCAAATTATAATTCAATCACAAAGCATGGTTCAAGGAACTGGGCACCTAGGGGCATGGCATTGGATTTTTATAGCGATCAGGTAGCAGTACCCCATTGACACATCTCATCACCTATTTTGCTTTTCCACTGGCCCTTTATTCCTGCCTCCAGACTGGTTCTTATTTCTGCGTAGTGGTTGGTCTTGTAATCCAAGGCTTGTGCACCTCATTACCATTTAGGGCAGTGCTAGTCAATAGGTCATCTGGATATGGCCTCTGAACAGGATCATGTGAGGCAATTTGAGGTGGGCAATCAGACCTCTAGGTTTCATTGAGATGACACATGCAATGACTCAAGTGAGATAATTTAGGGTAGGCCATCCAGGTCTCCAGCTGACCCTGACAAGATACATTTCCTCATCAATGGAAGAGACCAAAAGTAGTGAAAAGGCTGGGTGTAGAAAGACAGAATATTCATACTACCTCCACAATGACTGACTAGATAAGTGCACAGCATGCAGGGACTAACATACCTGGAAAAAGGAGGCCAAGCCACAAGAAGATCCAATAGAAAGTCTAACAATAGTGGATGGTCCACAATTCACAGAATAACACATTCTACTCTATATTCTTTTAGTCTTTTAGACCAGCTAAAGGCCCTTTTTAAAGTATGCCATTCAATAAATTCACCTTTTCTGTTCAACCCCTTCTCTGATTTTGAGCTGCATTTTGTCCCTCACTTGAAATTTCTCTTGTGAATGAGATAAGAAGCGAGGAGTGGAGAGCCTGAAACTTTGAGCTGCCTACCAGGAATATACAATAGAATAAAACACAGCCCCATTTTGAGCCATTCTTATAAACATCCCTATGTTTGAGCCCAGAGCTATAGCCAGTGTCAGTCTATTTCATTGGGGCCTTCCTCTTTTTTCTTAGACACTATACTCTACCAAGCATGATATCCTTTCCACGGTCTGGTCTCTCCTGATAGTATGATCAAAGTTTATGAGAGACATCTCACCATCCTCACTTCTAAAGAGCATTCTAGTTACACATTCTGGTATGTATAATTCACAAGAAAGATTCATTTTTTCTTCTGACAACCCACAGTAATTTCAGTACTCTTTGCCAATACCATAATGCAAATGTATTAATTCTTCTGCAGTCTTCCTTTTTTATTGTCTATCTTTCACATGCACAAAAGACAACTAAAAAGACCATGGCTCGGGTTGTTTGCAACTTAATCCTCAGAGTAGCATCCTTATGCTTCAACACTTAAAAGAGATCATATGCAGTAGACTTTACCATTGAACAACTTCACTCATTGTCTTGACTATTGCTTTCATGAGCATTGATTGCATGTTCAAGTAAAAAGATAATGATCCCTTCATGATCAGAATTAAGTTTTTTTCTTTGCCAAGAAAATATTAGCTGATTGATAAGCTTAACATTATATGAATTGGTAATTATAAATGTTCAATACTAAGAGGGTCAGGGTAGAGAATAAGGGGAAACTGATCACAATGATCAACATATAGCCCCGATCCCAGGAAGAGGTGCAGCAGAAAAGTGGGTAAATGAGACAGCAATCAGTGTAAGATATGAAAAAAAGAATAATTTATAAATTATCAAGGGGGCATTGGGGGAGTGAGGGTAAAACAAGGAGGGAGAGAGGAGGAAAAGAAGAACGGATACCAGGGAAATGTTTTGAAAAAGATGATGACAATATCTGTACAGATATGTTTGAGAAAACAGATATATGTATGGATGGTGATAAGAGCTGTAAGTTCCTCCAATAATATAAAATTAAAGCCCCCAAAATGCTAACACACAAATGTGCCGTGATATAGGACTTTGGATCTGCTTCATTTAACCTCTTTTAAGGACTATCTCACTGATATTTTAATAGAAAGTCTTATCGATTCTGTAACACCTTGTGGTGAAAGACTCACCAGACTTTTTTCAATCTTATGAAGAAATTGACCAAAGTCAATTATCCTAATTGACTAAGTCTAATTGACAAAGTCTAATATCCTAATGCGATTGTTACTCTTTTTGAGAGTAGAAAGTCTCTTGTGTCTCCCACAGGCAGCTGGTAGCTTTGAACTATTGACCTTGTGGTTAGCATCCCAGACAATAACCACCAAGCCACCAGGTTTCCAGCGAAGTTAATGCTAGGTTAACATATAAAATGATGGATAAGCAATTGCTGCTGAGTTCACTCCAACTCCTGCGACTCCATGTATCAGTGTCAAAGTGTGTTTCAGAAAGTTTTTCATGGCAGAGTATATCAGTAGTTCTTCCTTCCAAGGCACCGCTCTGCATGGTTTTGTAACTCCAACCATTCCATTAGCAGTGAAGTGCATTAAATAGTTGCACTTCCCTATGGACTGCAATATAAAAATTACAGTGGACAAAATCACAATGAGCTAGTTCTAACTATAAACTTCCCTCCTAAAAATTAAGCTATGCAATCTCCCCCCAGAAATCAAAAGATTTGAGTTCTGTCTCGATGGACTCGGAATATATTAGTTACACTCATCATTATGCTTTAGTATAGAGAATCATATATGTAGAAACTTTTGTCTGCAGCACATATAGAGAAAGTCTCAAAGCAACAAGTATATGTAAAATATTAGGTTTGGGGAAAACATTAATAATGATGACCTATGGGTGCTAGCTTTCAGAATGTTATAATGGTACCAAAGACAATGCAAATTTCCCTAGTTAATACTAGTTAAGTTGAACATATCCCATAGAATATTTTTAGTAGGCAAGCCAAAATTTTATGCATTCTTGAAGATTCCCAACCATGAGTACAGGCATTTTTAAAGCAAACACACTAACAAAAAGTAAAGATGGCAATATTATTGCTAACTATAAGGATTCTGAGCAATAACAGAAAGTTAGCTAAAAAGTAGGGAAAATTTTACTTTAAGCATATACACATAAATTATATAATTCTTCAGTAGTCACATATTAAATTTACATAACCATTATGTAAATTAAATTACATACAGGATCACTTACAAGAAGCAGATATTTTGTGCTTAACCACAGATGGGGGCTATTAGAGGGTTTTTTCCCTTCATTTATCATTAGATAGTAATTGGATTGTATTGATATTTACATTTGGGCTTTCATAAGATGATGAAAAGGGCACAGCTAATCAGTCTGAATACTTCAGTTCAACTGGGTATAATAACAGCAATGCAATTTGTGAAACCAATCTGCCATATACTCTCATTGTGACAAATAAAAAGTACGTAGCACATATTTTTCATTTTAACACTTTTCAGCATTTAATTTATTGACATTTAGTATATTCGGCCTGTTATGCATCTATCTTCACTATCCATTTCCATGCTTTTCATGACCCTGTGTACAAATTCAGTGCTCTTTAAATAATAGCTCCCCGATTCCCACTCCCCCATTTCATTAACAAATAATATAATTAATTGCCTTTCTATGAATGTGCCTGTTCTAGGTGTTACACATGAATCTGATCATACAATATTTGTTTATTTTTGCATATTTTCACACAAAGTAATGAGTTCGGGGTCCATTCATATCCAAAAATATCTTCAGGCTTCATTTCTCTTTATGCTGAAACAGGTATATGAAACAAAAACACTGCTGCCAAGAGATCTGACACACTGTGAACCAAATTTGGGCTTTCACGATTGTCCATCTTTATGGAGCAAGAAGACTTGTGATAGGCAGGTTTGTTGTGCTGACATGGCGAAAGAAGATAGGTAGGTTTGTTGTGATGACGTGGCCAATGAACACGTGAGATCAATTGGAGGGTGGAGATTTAATGGCTCGGTGAGCCTCACCTTTCTCTCTCTTGCTCTTGGATCTTTGGACCAGCCAGCTGCCTTGTTTGTCTTATGCCTCGATCTGTGAGATACACTGCCTGTGGGACACCTTATCGGTGGACTGTGAATTGAGGTTCCTTCAAGCCCTGATTCACCACACTCCTGGAATATATTTCGTTTGAGCTGGGAACTGTAGGACCCTGTCATCTGCCTTGCTGTTTGCTGCTTGTGGCCTGAAATGCTCTAAAGAGGACTACTTGGTGGCTCTCAAGACTTGAAGGACGTTCAGTATACTAGCTGCCTCATGCAAGTGAGTTGCACCAAGTCATTTGTACTGCTGTATAGATTAGTTAACTGTTTATTCCTTATCTTAGGTGTCTATCTATCTATCGATCTATCATCTATCTATAATCTATCATCTATCTATCTAATCTATCTGTGTTCTGGTTTTGTTTCTCTAGAGAACCCTAACACAAGACTCATCTTTCTCCCAGTGAGTGGTAGGTTCCAAGTAATTTTGAAATATTTGCCTGTGGTAAGCCACGCAACACTTATACCAGAAAGTCAGCTGTACACCTTATAGCACCACCAAAGTCCCTGCCAACCCAGCATCACGCTATACAGAGTTTCTGAAGTTGGACATCTCATCATGAGCAGCTTCATCTTCCCCTTATAAAAGGGCTAATGGGTGGAGCTGCTAATTGTTTTGTTACATTGCTAGTAGCCAATGTATAACACACTTCACCACTTGTAGCACCACCAAATCCCCAAACAAAAACCACCACATTTATTGCCATGGAGTGAATTCTAACCCATAGTGTCTCTACTGGATAGGGGATGAGTGGGTTTCTGAGACTGTAGTTCTTTAAACAAAAGGTCCAAAGACCAACCTCAGTGTTAGCGAGTCAATGCTGGCTTATAGGGACACCCTATGGATTCCCAAGACTGAAATTGTTACAGGAGCAGAAAACCCAGTCTTTCTCCCATGGAGCTGTGGGGTGGTTTCATACTACTAACCACGAGGTTTGCAGCCCAATGCACAACCATTACACCATCAAGGCTCCCAGGAGAGTAGAAAAACTCATGTATCTCTTGCAGGTGGTTTCCAGGTGTAGGCCTTGCAGTTAGCAGCCTACCTGCTAATCATTATTAAGAACACTCTGTGTCCATAGTAGACAACTAAAAAATATGTCAAAGTCCCTCAGTCGTTTAAAAAAAAGAAAGTCAGATGCATTGTCTTGGGTGTATTTTGGAACATTCCACATGCAAATACTTTGAAAGATGAAATTATTTACAATATTTCAAAAGTAATACTTATCTCTGAATTTATATTTGTACTGAAAAAAATCACAAATATCTCTTATCAAGATTCTATTCACATGACAAATTATGCATATTCATTTTATTCTCACCATGGTGTACATACTTCTTTCAAAGATTGTGCTCTGTCAGTTATTATTGCAATGTTTTGGATGTGACTAATTTCCATAATATACATTTAAATAATCAAAATGTTATAGAAAGATATAAAATGTAAATGAAAACAAAAAAAATTTGTAACATGAGAAGGAACTTAGTTACCTTTCATTTGAATTCTACTTTTACCAAATTTCTTCAAGAATTCCATTTAGGAGAGCTAAATACTGATCCCATATTCCTTAGTCTTACTCAAATGCTTGATTTATTCAACAACAAACTTCATTTAATACTAAACTCTATTTCACCTGATTCTCAAGACTCTCAAGCAAGACCCTTCACTCTGACCCACCATTCAGGCTGCTCCTTATAATGTTGCCAGGCTTGGAGTGAGGGGAAAAGAGAAAAATAATCACCATTGAGAAAGCATTCAGAATCTGTGTGAGGTAATGGATATTTTGAAGAGAATGTTGGTGATAGTTGTACACCATGATTATAGTGATTGATCTCATTGAACTGTGCACACGAAATATATTGGATTGGTCTAAGTGTTAGTACCAATAAAAATAAAGTTAAAAAGATTTTGAGAGCCATGTGCAAGGAAGGAATAAGAAATAAAGATAGAAATGTATTCAATATTGCAAGAACTATTCTGAATCAATGAGTAAGAAGGGAAGAGAATTAAAATTAAAAAGACAATACTTATGATCAATTTGGTTTCAAACTGTCACATTTCTTGAACTGGTTTCATCTTTGCTTTTCTGGCAAGATAAATCTATTCTACTTTTTTTTTTCTTCACAGCTCTAGATGCATAATAAAATAGTAATTGATAGAAAATATAGGAGCTTCATACTTAAACATTTTTGACTGAGAAAGAGTGAGGTTAAATAATGTGTTTGCAGATTGATTTTGCAACCCTGGGTCTATAGCAAATTAGTTATATAATTTCATCTTATCTGAAAAGGAGAGCTAGGTAATTTAAGATTCCCTTTCTAAGTCACTATTCAGAATTTTTGGATTGAAATCAGTTTGAGTAATGGACAAATGTGTTTGGTGAGATAATCTTTGAATAAAAAGCAATACAATAAAGGTTATAAATGTGTCTTTTATATCACAATAACTTAAAATTCTTATAAGTTTTTTCATCGAATTTTTTTTTTTTACTGATTCAGAACACTTTTATTTAGTGTATATTCTGGATCAAGCATAGTGCATGTGTTCATGAAAGATAGTCCTTTCTCTTGGTGAAATTAAGATAATTAAGGGAACATGTAAGCAAGCATATTTTACAATATATTTTGCCCACATAATATTAAATATGTTATTTACTCATTTCTCATAATGCTATATATTTTCTTCTTTCATAGAGGGTTGACTAAAATGCTGTTTATATAGTAAAACAGAAAATAGTATATTTTTCTCATATAAAGAAAAAATTATTTTAAATTTAAAAAAATTAAGAGGTCATATGTAATTTCCCATTTTATGTTGAATATAAAATTATGACATTTACTAGTGAATTTTTTTTCAGAAATGTACCTAAAATACTGAAATACTGAAATACTAAAAGAAGTGTTTGAAAATATATCCTAAGACTATTTGACTTTTTTCCAAATGTTTGTGGATGTATTTCTACTTAGTGAAGTAATTAAGTCTTTAGTGTACAGTGAAAATTTATAAATTATTTATTTATATTCTTAAGGTTTTCAGTGGACTATCTAAACTTTATTTTTAATCTACTCTTAGTATATAAACTACTCTGTTACCTGTTCAGCTTGGATGAAACTGGTGTTATTTCAAATACTGTTAGCAGAGTTTCCAGCACCACAGAAATACACATATCACCACCGTGCAATAAATCAGTAGACAGATGGTTTACTAAGGGATACCAAAAAAAAAACCCCCTGAAAACCCAAAACAAGCCCATGAAACAAGCTCCATTAGGTGAATCTTTTGTAGTACTCATATTTCCTACTAGGCCAGCATCAATAAACTCACTCTAAGTTAGTGTACCCAGTGGCATAGTCTGGGAAGTGGTCCCAGTGATTTTTTTTCTTTCTTAAAAGCAGTTTTGTTCAAACCTTATTTTTTGTGATGGCCAATTTAAGAGAGCAGCATGCAGCTGTGAAATGCTGTTTCTTGCTCAGGAAAAATGCCGCAGAAACTGTTTTGATGTGGAA
The DNA here is from genome assembly GCA_004026705.1 of Nesogale talazaci. NCBI lineage: Eukaryota > Metazoa > Chordata > Mammalia > Afrosoricida > Tenrecidae > Nesogale > Nesogale talazaci. The sequence continues at coordinate 18,285 of PVJH01035350.1, forward strand.
CACAGCTTATAAGGAAAATACTATGTGAAAAACTCAAATATGTCAGTGTTTTTCTCATTTGAAAAAAGGTAAAATGTCAATTGATGACAAAATCCATCCTGGACATCAGCAAATTTACCAAATGGATGAAAATATCAATGAGTGCAATCGGAGTTTGTTCCACCATGTCTGACTGCTAATCAAGCTTCCTATTTAGAGGTTCTGAAAACACAGCATAAGAATGCATGGCAAAAAAAAGGCTTTTTTGTGCTATTTGGGGGACTGGTTTTGCCACCACAACAATGCATCCATCTCAGTGTGCCAGTTTGAGTGAAAAAAACCAGCATGCCTCTGCTGTCTCATGCACACACCTGACTTACCTGACCTTGTTTTCTGTAACTTCTTTTTGTTTCTGGCAATGAAGAGGGACATGAAAGGACAGCAATGTGACAACATAGAAGAGGTGACAAAAAACTAAGAGAGGTGCTGTCAGTCATTCAAACAGATGGTTTGAAAAATATTTTCAAGTATGGAATCACAGATTTAACAAATGTCTTAAGAATAATGGAGAGTACTTTGAAGGTAATAAGGTTGCTTTGTAAAACAAAAGAGTAAATACATATATGCTTTGAAAAATGCTTTCTGGTTTTATTTGGGTACCCCTTCATACAACAACCTGAATAACACTGAGAAGAATACAAGTTCCGGTGTACTTCATCATTCAAAACCTGTACATAAACAAGAGTCAGTCTTTCAAAGAAAGAAAGAGAAAATTACATATTTAGTATTGGAAATGTGAAGATCATGGGTCAATCTTCTTTCCATATTCATTCAATCTATATGCTACGCAAATTATCCAAAAAGCTGAACCACCCGATGAACAATATATTATAATTTAATAACATATTTATATTCTGTGATATACAGATGACTAAATCTTGCTTACTGAATGCAAGTACTTGCTCATGAAAATCACACTGCAACTTTCAGAATGGATTACACCTCCATGTGAAAGAAGCCAAAGTTCTCACAACTGGGCCAATCCACAAAGTCATGAAGAATGGAGAATTAATTGAAATTATCAAGGATTTCACCATGCTTATTTCCACAACCCCTGATCATAAAATAGCAGCCTAGATATCAAAGGACATACTATATTGGGTAGATCTACTGCATAAGGCTATTTAAAGAGCAAGGATGTCACTTGTAGAATGAAGGTGTACCTGACCGAGGCCATGGCCTTTGCAATCATCCTTAGGACATATGAAAGTTATACATTGAATATGGATGACTAGTGACTGAATTATGATGTCAGCAGAGAATTATGAAATATATAATCTGACAGAATCAACAAATGCACCTTGGAAGACATTACTTGGAAGCCGAGATGTTACTTAGAAGCATTGTGGCAGGATTTTGTCATGATTATATGTTTTACTTTGATCCATAACATCTCCTGTTCAAAGTCACTAGGCACTCAGGAGGAAAAAGA
>PVJH01035351.1:0-19789 GCA_004026705.1 Nesogale talazaci
CACTGGGGACTTGGTGGGTGGATGAAGTGTCACTGCCCTTAAGAAAGCAGCAGCTGTGGAATTTTCAAAGTTCACTTTCAAAAGAGAAGCTACCTGAATCTACATCCCAAAACATACTAAAATAGGTAACTGGTATGAGAAAGAACTCAAAACAAAGTTTCCATGCAGTCACTTGACTGGTAGAAAATTATAAGCAAAAATACTTGGGTAACATGGTGAGTTTACAGTAGGTAAAGACAATTTGCTTATTCTAAAAATGAAATAAATTTAGCTAACATAACCTAGATTGAGAGGATCACTGCTGAATTAGAAAAATTAATCAGATGATAAAAGGGAAATAAAAAATAAAAACAACCAGCCTACTAAAACCTGTTTTTATGAAAAGGATTTTATTCAACGCGTAATGCTTTAAAATCACCGGGACATTGCTATGCATTTTATCACTCAAAGGTCAATTTAATCCTTGAGCAAAACTACACTTTTTTTTTTTTTTTTGGGGGGGGGGGGGGGTTGGGCATCACTGCTCTCCGGCGGTGGGAGTAGGAGGCCCAGCCCCACTGCTGGAATTGAACCTCCGTCCCAGTGGGCCGCAGTCCCGCGCACAACCACTACGCCACCGGGGCTCAGCCCAAAACTACACTTTTGTTACTAAAATAAATAGAGCATACACTTTACCTGTAGAATTCTTAAAAACAATTGAGTTGAAGTCACCAATTACTGCAGAAGGAGGAGGGAAAAATGTGTAAGTTGAAAGTTGTTCTATCGCTGAGCCCTGGTGGCGCAGTGGTTGTGTGCGGGATTGTGGTCTTGACGGTTCAATCTCTCTTCAGGAGCAGCTCTACAGGAGAAAGGCTCGGCTTGCTATTCCCACCAGGACAGTGATGCGGGGTAAAAAAAGAAAGAAAGAAAAAAGAAAGCTGATCTATGAAGGAATTAGACCCTCAGTACTTTCCTTGTCCCTACTCAAGCCCCGCAGAAGACTTGAATGTATGCAGAGAAACTGTCCCAGAGAGTTTCTAGAGCAATCATGCCAGTCAGAGAGCAGCTATCGGGTCAGGCATCCACAACTCTAATTTGTAGCCATCTAGTAGACCAGAGTCAGACTGCTCCTTGGGTTTTCCAAGTGTACACCTCTTCATCAGAGTAGGCAGCCTCCTCTTTGTCCCCTGGAGTGGATGGTGGGCTTGAACCACCAACCTTGCAGTTAGCAGCCCAGTGTTTCACCCACTATGCAAAAGTATGCAACCAGGGCTCCTTAAGGTGAAATAGGGGATTTAAAAGAGGAATGTTAAGTAAAAGTGGGTGTCTTAGATCATGATAACTGGTTCCAGCCCTGTCTCGCTCCAGGAAAATGAAACTCTCCCTGGGATATAATCTTCACCTGGTCTTCAGTTAGTGTAGAAAAAGCCATTTGAACGCATGTTTACCTACAATTTCATCCCTTTAATTTTCACTGCAAAATTTTGTTAGGCAATGTATGACTCCACTCCCCACCATGCAGTGATTTGGAACTCAGAGCATCCCTGTATCCTATTTCTGAAACTGTACATCTTTCCTAAAAGAGATAGGGTTCTCGTTCTCCTGCAGAACAGTTGATGGCCTTGAACCTCTGAAAGTGTAGTTAAACAGCCCAATTCCTACCAACACCTTCCCCAGGATTCCTTGTGCTGGGTACAAGTAATGACCCCGCCATCTCATGACGCCATTAGAGGTTGACATCTCCCTTACTGCTCCCATCCAATATGAAATCCAGTCTGACAGACAGCCTGCTTCTGTCTTATAATTGGGTCCTGAGGAGCACACTATGTTAGGGGCTGGAATGAAGGAGCAAGCACACATGCTCTGAACTGCCTGGAAGTAGGATCCGTCATGTCTGTGATTCAGGACCAGTCACAGGAGCATGGTGGAGAAGAACGAGTATTGGCTGGTCACTACCTTCTCTGTGCATTTATTTCCCCATTCTTGCTGCATACTTCACTCTCTTTCCATGCACCAGCCATGGAGTCTGGTAGTTCGGCTGAATAATTAAAATTAATTTTAAATTGACAAAAGTATTATCTGTCACTCACCTGCTATGTGCTAGCACTTGGACAGGCAGCAAGAACATGGAGACACAAATGAAACCCTCTGCTGCATTTCACCTCCTCGTTCACCCTGCCTCTGAAATAATTTTCTGATGCCCCTTCGTGGTTGTATGAGTGCTGACCAGCTCTCAGCCACTATTTAATAAGTTATTGATTTATGCTCAACAGGATCTTATATCCATGTCACAACTGTTTAATTTCAGATATCCCTCCTCCCCCGTCTTTTGAAAACAGCTCTTCTTTTCCTTTTCACTAAAATAATTGTGAAACACCCTCCTCTTGGAGTACCTTGGCTATGTTCTCATAGATACAATGGCACATTCATCTTTCCAGCACTGCCTTGGGGTTTGTTTCTGATGCTCACTGAAGCAGATTTGTAAATTAATATTAATATGAAATGCCCCATTAAAAGTTTCAGAGCATATCAGGTGAAAGCAATGATCTGGGAAGCTTTTTTACACCTAGGTCAGTCTTTCAGATGCATCCTGCACAGGTTTTGAAAGAAAACAATTCTTCTGACTTAAAAAGCTCCGTGTATTCCAGAGAAATTATGATATCTCTTCTTATTTACTCAAATGTGCGGCTCAAACTGCTACTATTATACCTGATTTTTAGTATTTGGATTCCAAGACTATTAATCAATTTTTAATAATGTTTGGTCTCTCTCTGCTTCCTTTTTCAGAGTACCCAAGTGGCCTTGGACCATCTGGAATCTGTGCCTGAGAAACTGAGCCTCCTAGATGATTTCAAAGACTTCAGAGTGAGAAAGAGTTGACTTGTCTCTTTCACTATTTGTGTCAGAGTGAAAGCACTTGACATCTTCCTGAGGCACAGGAAAATTATGGGAGGGAGCAAAGAAAGGACCAAAAGAAAACATCAGGGACTTGCAACCCTCCTTATGATCCTCGTATACTGACGTTTGTGTAGTCAGGATGGAAATCAATGGAATTCGTGCAAGAGCACAATATAAGTAAATAGAAACTGTTATACTACCCACAAAAAAACTCATGTGACCTGAAGCTCTCATTATAATGTAGAAAGACCTAAGAAGCAAAGAGGGTGTCAAGCTATGTTGACCGTAGATAACTTTTTTGATAGCAATTTGAATTTATGAACTATCATCTCTTTTTAATTATAGAGTGTCAGGAAACTGTTTGTTTTAGAGATGTGATAGTTCACAGTTTGTCCCTACAGTCAAATATATGCCTTCAAACCCATGTGGAGAATGAGATAGCATGCACCCTGTCATTTATTGAGAGAACCATAACTATAAAGCATTTCATTATCCATCAGTTAATCAGATGCCTACATTTGCCTGCGCATATATATTTAAAATTTCTCCTAGAGGAGACATGCAAAGCAAACAGCTCTGCTCTCCACTCCTGACAAACAAGACCTTCATCCAAAAGAAGAATGCCTTCGTTTGTCCCTCTACAGCTGCCTTTTCAATGTACACATTTTGCTACTTATTATTTACTGACCCTTTATGGTTGAAGCTCACAATGGTAAGGTTATCTCTTGTTTTGCATTGGCTTTGAAATATGATGTTTTGAAGGATAAGAACAGCGAAAAAGAGGAGGCTCTCAACAAGATGGACAGTTGTGAGGTCGACCGAGGTTCCTTCAGGTGTACATAGGGTTACCTTGAATCAGAACCAGCTCGTTGATACCACCACCAGCAGCAGCAGCAGCAACAACAACAGATAGTACATTTTATATGAATTTATTGTAGGCTCTGATTTGGTATGGTCCTTAAGAGCTGCAGTCTCTTAAAACTACATTCCCTTAAGCTTCTTTCTGGTAGTTCAGGAACTGAACATTTTGAGATCCAAAAAATGAATAGGCATAACCAGAAAACTAGAATAAATGGAACATAGCCAAGTGCTTCTGGTAAATCTTACTAAAGGCTTTGTTGTTTCTCATGATTTGGTTATGTGTTTGCAGCCCTCCTCCCTTTCAAGAGTTTTTGATACTAGGGTTTAAGTAGATGAGATGTTCACTCATCCTTATCTGGCCAGATTTGCAGAATCGGTAATATATCAAAGTCATATTTTTTCCACTTTATTCTCTGTGGTTAACAGAAGTCAGCTAAGTGAATGAAGGGCAGGTAAGAGAAGGTACTGGAATCAAGGGACATGTGACTGTCAAGCAGATCCCTCCACCAATATGAAAAGATAATGTTGAACCTTAAATGACAGTTCATTTTTAAGAGTGTTCTATGTGGAGCAGAATATTCATTTGTACAATTTAAAAGTTGTATTCCTTATTGCTACAGAAAAGTTCTTGTAATTTTTTTTGTCATATAAGCAAGTGATTATAAGTCTAATTTATGTGCACACATGCCCACAAGCAGAAATGCTTTCTCTAATCAGTTTTCTTGGGAGAATTTATTTCAAGGTCCCCAATTATATTTTTAATACTAGTTACTAAAACAGCTTTATTTTGCTTTAAAAAATGAAGGAGGGAATTAGTATGTCCTATGTACATTCTGAGGACCGGAAATCTTTGTTGACCATAACCAGACACTGTACAGATTGGAAACCAGAATCCTTACAGCAGGACAATGAAACAACACATCCTGATAAACTGAGAACCTTTGAGATTGTCAGAGATTTACTTTTGCTGAGATTCACAGCCAATGCTCATGGACACAGCAAGACCTCTTTCAGATATTCGAAGAGCAAGGAGGTTACTTTGAGAACTAAGGTACCCATGACCCAAGCCACGATATTTTCAGTCATCTCCTCTGTGTGTGAAAGCTGGAAAAGCTGTCCAACTTTTCTGTGGGGAGGACCACAGAAAAATTGATGCATTTGAATTCTGATGTGGACAAAGAATATGGAAATTCCTGTGGGCTGACAGAAAGATAAAGAAGGGGGTCCTGGAAGAAGTTCAGTCAGCATGCTCCTTCAGATCTAGGCTACTGAGACTTCATCTGACATAATTTGAACATGTTGTCAAAGAAGACCTGACACTGGAAAAAAAAAACCATCATGCCTGGTAGGGGACTTATGGAAAAGAGGAAGCCCCTCAATGCGATGAGTCCTCAAGGACTGCCACCGTGGCCTCAACGGACCAGAGATTGTGAGGGTGGCACAGGACCAGGCTGTGTCTTGTTCCGTCTTCTAGGCTTGCTGTGAAGACAGCATGTGCCTGTGGTATGCTGAGTGGTAGCTAAGTAATTCACATGACATTTTTTCTGAATCTTCAGCGTAAGACTCATCTATAGACGGATGTCACCAGTTCCTATTTTTCAGGGAAGGAAATTGAGGCAATGTGTAATTAGCTAGATGAAAATGGGGTTCAAGTATAGGTATGACAGCCTTCCCTGCATGCTTTCCTTCTGCTTGCAGGTTGAAGCCCCTCTCCCCATGCTCCAAAGTCATCTACATGAATCAAAATTGCTCATTTAGACAGAGCTCAACTAGACAGAGCCTTAAATGAAAATGTGTAAGGCTTTATCTCAGTCAATGTAGGCATAACAGCCTTCCCTGCATGCTTTCCTTCTGCTTGCAGGTTGAAGCCCCTCTCCCCATACTCAAAGTCATCTACATGAATCAAAAGAGCTCATTAAGACAGAGCTCAACTAGACAGAGCCTTAAATGAAAATGTGTAAGGCTTTATATCAGTCAATGTAGGCTATTTCTTCATCTCCCCTTCAGCTCAGTGTAAAGGAGCCCTCGTGGTGTAGTTGGTTACTCATTGGGCTTTGATCTTCACATTGAGCAGTTCGAATTCCCCAGGAACTCCAAAGTCGTAAGACTAAGCATTCTATTCCTGTAAATACCGTCTCAGAGACTCACAGGGAGTCACTTTGAGTGAGTGATAGTGAGACTCAGTGATAGTGAGATTTTTTTCCAGCTCAATGTAAAGAATGGGTGTGTTCAGAGTCTTAAGTTCTGGTTCAAGTTCATGTACTAGACAAATCACTTAATATCTCATAGACACAATATTCCCTCTATGATTCCTTCTATTGACATCAGTATCTTATATGTTAAAAATGTATTTCACATGTATTTTCTAGATAGTGTTCTGTGTAAGTGCAAACCTCATCCTACCTAAATATGTTCAGTTGTGGTCATAGTCTGGGTTTTGTTTTGTTTTTTTTCCTGCTTTATTTTAAAATAAAGGTTCCACTCTGGAGTCCCACATCTAAATTTACATATTTGGTGTGGCGCAAAAGGAATAGCATTGAGACTCAAGCCAAACTTGTGTATTAGAATCCAATGGGTGTTTCTTCTTACATACTAAACTCAGTCACCCTAAATTTATTCTAATCCATCCCTACTTTGTAGTAGAAGTGTCTTAATTATCAGGCGTAATGACCAATTGCTGTGTTCATTCTCAACCAAAAAAAGAGAGAAAGAAAAGTCCTTGAAAGTTCTATTTTCTTAAAGCTATAGCATTAAATTGAATATATGAGAATTGCTTTATGCTTATAATAGATGAGATCTCCGTGAGCTTTAAAATCTGTGTCATAGAGCCACTTTGTAAGTGACTGGGGAATATTATCTGATACATAGTGAGTGAAGCAAAAGGGCACCAGGTTTAAAGGTAATGGAAAGAATATTTTATATTCTTCATTGGACCATACACAGATGTGGCATAATGCCTATGGACAACTCAATGTTATGGGAACTTTATACCCTTTAACTAAAGGTGTCAATCATTTCTCCCTGGCTAGGGACTCAGAAAGAAAGCAGATAGATTGGACCTCATTTTTATTTCTGTGTTAGCATCCAAAAAGACCATTTTCTTTATTCTTGGGACATAGTGACTCCCCTATCTCTCTTTACATGCCAATAATTCTTTATTATCTATGTATTGGCCGCTTTTCATTCTAGCTTCAAGCCCCGCTTTTTCTTTCATCCCCATTCAGATCTTGCATTGTTTTTTCAGGCTTCCGGTGGCTTCTCCAAGAGGACTGATGGGAGATATTCTAAATACAAAATGCAGAGAGAGTCCCTTCAGCTGCGTCGAGATGAGACCAAGTACAGACTCAAAAGCTTCACGGTAATGGCCTTTCTCTTCATTCTCCCTCTGGGAACCTTATCCACATGTATAGCTACACCTCCTCCTACTCATCCATTTCAGTGTTCATGGAAGGGTACTTAGAAGAGAAAAAAAGAACAAACCCTCTCACTGTGTGGAATGGATTTTCAGTTTTGTGGGAGTCGCACAGGAAAATGTCTGTTTTCCTTGAGAATGAAGCATTAAAGATATAGATTGTCACCTAACTTGTCTTTGGTCTGTAGGCAAGGATGTTGCTTAACAAACCTCAAGAAAAGGCATTTCAGGTCATTTGCTTTGGTTGTTTTGTCTTACATACAGACTTGGTGCTTGAACTTCTCTGTGCGCAAGTCCGGATACTCATCACACTGGCATCACCAGTAGATAAGGCCACATATTTAAGAGGGGAAAATAAACTATTGTCATGGACTGAGTTTGACTCCTGGAGAACCTTAAGTGTCAGAAAGAACTGTGCTCTGTAGGACTTCTGTACCCCCTTTTTTAAGAAGTAGGCCATCAGACCTTTCTTCCAAGGTCCCTCCAGGTAAACTCAAATCGTCAGCCTTCTGTTGAGCAAACAAAGAAGTCAACAGTATGCACCACCCAGGAATACCAAATCTGCCTTTGGTCTTTGATTAACTATAACCCTGGCATCTCTGGGTTTGTCTTTTTGTTGTTTTTTACCTGAAGATATGAACTCTGTGCTAATACTTCTGGCAAGATCCATTACCATTGAATTAATACAAGAGATTGGGAAGATTTAGCCATGTTGAAAAAAAGTCTGCCATTTGCTAGATACACACCTGTGTACAGTTGATTGTAAACACATTTAACCCTGAATACTGCTGGGTCCATAGTGGGTTGTGCATTAGGCTGCTAAACGAAAGGCCAGAGGGCTGAACCCATCAACCCCGCTGAAGGAGAGAGATGAGGTTTTCTGCTCCCATAAAGATTTATTTCCTCAGAAAGTCACCAGGCAGTTCCACTTCCTCCTTTAGGTCAGTTAATTTTTCTTGTAGTTGTTTTCCTTTGAAGTGTTTAATCTTGAGCAGAATTTCACAATATAAGCATTATTGACAGTTTGAGCCTCAGCTACTTTGTAGTGGGGGACCCTCCTGTGCATAGCAGGATATTTATCACTGTCTTTACCATTCATCTGCACATGGAATGCCAGTAGCATCCCATCTCCAAGTTTTAACACCCACAATGTCTCTAGATGTTTCCAAAAGCAAAATTACCCCTTGAGGGGAGAACACAAGCCTACAGAGAATCCACCTCTGTTTGCATGTACACCCCCAGTCAATTTAAAAGATATACACTACTTGCTTTTCTGCTGTTTTTATAGAATTACAAATATCAATATTCATGAATATTTATTACACTGTATACATTCACTTATTGTATCCAAATATGTTATTTTTAAGAAGCTTCTTTTCTCCTCTAAATATAATTGATTAGAATGCTCAGAGGATGTTAATTCGGTGTTCATTTTAAGAATTTCCCAGCACACTTGAAATGAGCATGCCATTTTTCCATCTCAAATGAAAACTCAACAATATCAGACCAAGCTATCCCTTGATACCCTTATTGTGCCTCTGTGCTTTTTAGCATTCATTTTCTATTGATTGAATGTCTGGTAGTAGGATGTGCTAAGTTGTAAGGGATTCTGCGATACCATGGACTAGGCCTGGGGCTGCTAACTGAAGGGAGGGTGATTCAAACCCACCAGCTGCTCTGCTCCGCTCCTGTAAAGAATATAAGGTTGCTATGAATGTGAATCAACTTTGCGATGGTGTGGGGGGGTTGGTTTGGTTTTAAAGTAGATTCTACGGGAGATTGGAGGAAGCCTTATTAACAACCTACATGATGAAGCTGGCACAACTTTGCTTGCTGAAAGTGAGCAGGGCTCGAAATACTTGCTGACGAGGATCAAGGATTGTTGCCTTGGGTCTGGATTACAAGTCAGTGGAAGGAAGACCCAAATCCTCTCCCCTGGACCAATAAGTGGCATCATGTTACCAGCAGAAAAGGTTGAAGGCGTCAAGGACTTTCCCTTGCTTTCAGCCACAATCAATGCTCATGGAACAGGCAGTCACGTCAAGAGACATCTTGCGTTAGGTAAATCTGCTGCACAAAACCTCTCGAGAGTGAGGAAGAGCAAGGATGTTACTTTGAGGACTTAAGGTGTGCCCGACCCAAGCCATGGGATGTTTTGTTGCCTCAGATGTGTGTGAAAGTTGGACATTGAATAAAGAAGACCAACGAAGAATTGATGCTTTTGAATTGTGGTGTTGGCGATTATGATTAAAATTTCCAGGGACTGCTAAGAAGATAAGCTGATGGGTCATGGAAGAAGTACAGCCAGAGTGCTCCTTAGAGGCAAGAATGATGAGACTTTGTCTTCGATACTTTGGACCTGTTAGAAGAGACTGGTCCCTGGAGAAAGACGTCATGTTTGGTACCAGACGGGACAGCAAAGGAGAGGAAGCCTTCGAGGAGGTGGGTTGGCACTGTGGCCACAACCAATGGGCTCGGGCATAGAAACGGCAAGGCTGATACAGGACCCTGCAGTATTCCTTTCTATTGTGCGTGGGGTCCCAGTAGGTCAGACAAATTCCATAACAGCACCTAACAGCAGTATATGGGAGGTAGTAGTAGATTGCATTAGTGGGTGTGTTTGTTATCTCACATGGCAATATTTAAAGTGTCTGATAGTATGTTAAAAAACATATGCACCAGCCCCCGCCCCCCTCCCCCAATCCATTTTTTAGAGGAGGTTTACATGTGGAACTTTCTGACTAAGAGTAGCAGGAAGAAAGGCTTGGAGTTTTACTTTAGAAAATATCCCCTGCAAATCCTACAGGTCACAATCACCTGTTCCACAACTGATCCTGCAGCTAGCACAAAGCAAGGTATGGATTTGCTCCCTCTGGCTTGAGATCACCATCGTTCAATGCAGCCTCCCAATTCAGAGTCCCATGAGCAACCGCCATCTCTGGGCGGAGCGCCTATTACCTGCTGAGGTTCCTGTTCCAGGAGCAGTTTGGCTCACGATACACTAGATGGCTTGGTCCCCCTTCTTTGTGTCAGCACCACTAAACCCTTCCAAACCAGGTCCAAGCCTGCTTAGAACATTATATTCCAAGAAAGTTAGATTTTGCATCAGGTGAATCAGTGCTTGCTAGCGACACAAAACTCCTGTCAATCAATGCAATTTCCATAATTGCATATGGCAAAACTATGAATTTCTGTTGTGTTTGGAGGGTGCTCTCCACAAAGTTCCCTTTAAAATTACATTCACAGCCGAAGAGGAAACCATGTGGTTTGAAGGAGACCCTGACTCTTGGCACATTGAGAGAGAAATTTGAAAATGAAGTGCAGGAGAAGGAAGAGCCCTCATGCCCATTTGATGATGACATGCTTCTGACGACTGCTACTCAAACATTTAAAACTCTGGTCCATTTCAGCAGTGAACATACCAACATGACCACATCTCACAGACATTGGGTGTGAAAAAACGCAGTCATCTGTACAAAACTGAGGAGCACAATCACTTAGGAAAGAGCCATTGGGGAGAAAAACCTGAGAACACATTTTGCCAAATATAGACTCCAGCAGTTTGGGATAATATTGTTTCTGTGAAAATCCATTATTAAGAAGACTTGGCAGGATAGTGGGGGGGGGGGAGAGCACACATCTTGTAAAGACATATGATCCCAGATGGATCGTGAGAACATTAATGTTAAATAATTTCTTGGCTTCCTAGGTTATCAGAAGAGGTACCCCAATTAATTATTTACTTCCTAAGAAAATACTTGAAGTATGAGGCACTAAGACTATTACAGAGACAGTGAATTATTTACTGTGACTCTTCTAGCCAAACCCTGCGACTCCCACCTAACAACCTTCCCCTGCCTGGACCTGGTAAGAAGGTAGGAGAAGATACCAGTTGGATTCATTTGTGAATAATTGTGACTAGAACTCCCTGGAGTGCTATCTTGCTATGTATACAATGAACCCTATGAGAAGCAAGAAGAGGATTCCTATTACCAGCAAGAGACAGGAGTGGAACATGTCCTCTGGACCACAGACCCCTGCATAGTGAACCTCCTGAATCCAAGTGACTAACAGCTACATCAGAAGAGCAGCAGCAGAACCAGGAGCCAGTAAACATGAGTGCTTTTATGGAAGCCAAGTACTTTGGACTTGTTGAGTATGGTAACTCTGTGTACTTAACTGGGAAGTTTGCTTTGCCGACCCATAGAAGTGGAACTGAGTGCATTTGGGCTGAGGCTTATTGGAGAGAGAGAGAGAGAGCTCAGCACACTTAATTCAGGGATCTGGGATTGGTGCCCCAGGAAACTTCAAGTTGAAGTTTTTAGCAGAGCCATGTGCTCCTTGGGCAGTCTTTGTTAGCAGAAATGACAGAACTCTGTAACATAGCCTGATAAGCAGCTCAACCCTGAGACTTTCTCACTAGTATTGCAACTTGTTAACTTCCATACTAAATCCTTTAGTCATGAATTTTGTCTTTTCTGTGTAGTCTTTGCAATGGACATTAAAACTTAGAGATCGAGTAGTATAGAAGTAAAGTTGAGAATATTATGACATCACTTTTCTTTCTTTTTTTATTAGTTGGAATTTGATACATATAATATACATATTAAATACATATTCCTTACTTCAATCATGTCAAGTAGAATTTTACAATTGCTAAAACAATTTCCAACCATTATTTTTCTACATGGACTCTTTAACCTCCACCTCCACCTCTGTACCCTTCGTCTCCTCCAGCTCCCAGAGCCCCTTATTTTGCCTGCTGGCCCTATAGGTTCATCAAACCTGGGTTTCATATACTGAAAAATGGAACAACGTATGACACAGCTTCAAGAAGGTGACCTCCACTGACAGAGCACGTCTGAGATACAGTCTAACATGAACAAGCAAAAATGAAACAAAACAATACAAACCAAAACTACAGAGAAATTTGGAAGCCAGATCACATCCAGCCTGTATCACAGGGAAAAGCTGACAAAGTTTTAACCATTTCTATCAAGACAGAACCCCATTAGCTCAATTCCTTTTGGAAGACATTGTCTCAGCAACTGTTAACCTCTCTCATGTTTTCTCAGGCAAGGAATCAAAGAAAAGCATTTTGTAGGGAGCTGATCCCACTGGTCTTCCTGAAAACTACCATTCCAGAGAACCAGTTGTACACAATTCTAATTTGGCAAGCATCTCCTGAGCAGCTACAATATTGCAAAGTGCTGTATTGCCTGTTGAACTAGAGTCTAAGCATATAAAAGTGTAGAAGACATACTCTTCATGGAGATATCTGCCTGTTTTAATTGCGACAAATAACCCTTACATAAAGTAGCCCTGGTGGCTCAGTGGGTTTCCTGTTACACTGTTACAACCACCATTCAAAACCCCCAGCTGCCTCAAGGGAGAAAGGTGAAGCTGTACCCTCTCAAAGATGAGCCATTTTGGAAATGCACTGGGACACTCCTACTCAGGACTGTAGGGTCACTGTGAGTCTGAATTGACTCCATGGCAGAGAATTTGGTTCTAACCCTTCCATACTAATTCCAGAGCAGGGTTTGGTAAATGACAGCCAATAGACCAAGCTTTGCCCAGGATTTCCCTGGTGTCTGTGACCCTTTTCACGTACACGGTCAGGGTTGAGTTGTTGGAAACAACCTTTTTGGCTCTCAAAGCCTAAAATATTTACTCTCTGGCCGTTAGCAGAAAAAAGGAAAGAAAATAAAAAGACTAACCACCGGTATAGAAAATAGAAATTTAATTGCCAATCTCCTCTTTCTTCCTTCATATATCATGTGAGATATTTCCTTTCTTTGGCGACATAAATAATGCTCAAAATCTTTGAGGAGTCACTGTGTAGCCACTCATTCAACAAGTGTTTATCACAGCACAGCCAAGAGTCAGGAACTTTCTGGGCACATGATAGTCACATCAGTAAACAGAGACAAAAACCTCTGCATTTTTTTCATCTTCGTTTCTGAAAGAGCACTGATGGCATAGAGGTTACTCATGGAGGTTAAAATCACCAGCTGCTCTTTGGAAGAAAGGTGGGGTTGTCTATGTCCCTAAAGATTTACAGTTCGAACCCCGACAGAGGCAGTTCTCCCCTATCCCCCCTGTTGCATCGACTCCACGGCACAGGGTGGTTGTGGAGTCCCATAGACAGATATTCAGGTTGTCGTTGCTTTTTAGCATAATATTCTTCATGCATTCATTTCGGTGTCTGTGCATGGTAAAGAAGGGCTCAAGAGAATGACATGAAAAGAAAAACAGTTACTGTCCCTCAGGAATTCAGAGCCTTCCCCTAAAAAACAGAAAGCGGGATAGATGCTGGACAGAGGCTTTTACTGTGAGAATTCAGAAGGAAGGAAGATGCGCAAACATCTTTTGTAAAGATGGAGACAAGTTAGAGGGCAATGTTTTACCTGCAGCTCAATTATAAAGGAGGTTTCCATTAGTGTTACCTATGCAGAAATCTGCTCTTCAAGTGTGCTTCGAAAAGTTCCTGGAAACATACCCTTTGCATGCTATTTTGCTGTGAACGTTTTGAAGCTCCCTTGTGTTACTGTTGACGGAGCAGCAGAACCAAGTTGGAAACGGACTTCTGTCCTATTGTGGTGGCCATAAGCCGGCCAGAAGACATCCATCCTGTGGGCATGCACTGCTGGTGCAAGGAAGGGGTGAGGCGACGGTGTGGATGCCAAGTTCTCTTCTCATTCAAGGCAAGAGCTGTCCTCCTGATATTTGCTCCCATCACAAGGCCCAAGGCACAAGTGGTGAGAGGCTACACGCCTGCTTCCATTTCGAGCAGGACCACGGTCTACAATTGCCAAGAGCTTAATGAA
Organism: Nesogale talazaci; assembly: GCA_004026705.1. Taxonomy (NCBI): domain Eukaryota; kingdom Metazoa; phylum Chordata; class Mammalia; order Afrosoricida; family Tenrecidae; genus Nesogale; species Nesogale talazaci. The sequence goes on from PVJH01035351.1 coordinate 13,981, forward strand.
TGATCAGACCAACTTGATCAGGATGCTGGGGGAGGCTAATCTAAGACCTTCAATTTAGCATTGAGCTAAAAGAAAGCTGAACCTAATGCAGCCTTTCCTGGGTTTCTGTCGGCAACAGAAGTACGCTAAGGCCTCTGGTTCCTCGTGCCTGGTTGGATTTCTTTTCGTAGGAGGGACAGACTTCTTTGCTGCCCCAGCTTTTCCCAGTAGGACAGAACACTCAACAGTCAGCCAATAACGTAGACTTGCTCATTGGACTTCACCAAGGAGTGTAGTTTTGGCCAAGAAATCTCCACTTACCACCTGCCCCTTTTGCTCTCTACCCATTCCAAATATGTGGTTTTAATTAACACTAGATTTTTTCTTCCTTAGTGAAAGGCATTTTTGCCCTCTCTCCTTCCTCTCCCTGAAAAGAAAAATCATGGTTTTCACTTTCTATTTGTAGAAATTTTGGATTCAGCTTCTTTGGGAAGAAGCAGATTTTTTTTTTTTTTTTTTTTTTTAGGATACCCTGAAATAGGCGAGCAAGTGTTGATGATAGCGTTCAGCAGAGTTGAAAGAGGGAGCGCCTGATAAAGCCTCTTGCCGTCCTCACTCAGTGCAAGCATGCTTTGGGGAAAGTGCACAGTGCTTTGTTCCTGGAAGCCGCCCTCCCTGAAATCCGCACTGTGTTTCATACTTGCTTAGAGCAATTAGTGGCTGTTAGCACTTCCTCTGTGAAGTCAGCTACTTCTGTACATATCTCAAATCTTTGGCAGCCGTAGTTTCTAAAGCATGCTGTGTGTAACTCCTGGTACAACTTAAGATTTCAGTTGATGCACGAGCATTTTTAGTTTAATGTAATTTATTTTAATGGCGCTTAAAATGAATGTCTGATATATTACACATGTGATTTGACATGTACGTTGCTTGCATCTAATCGTGCCGGCCATGGGGGGTATTTGAGGAAACGTTGATCCTGCTGTCCTGCATGATCTCATTGATAAGCAGCCCCCTCCAGGCTTTGATATGAAAGCCGCTGTAACCAGTTGTGCAAGTGCAGCTCTTGCTACTCCCTGGCCCCAAGGTGGCACCCGCATTTGGGAGTAAGCGTCCCACTGAAACCTCCATGTTGGCAGTTCAAACCCACTCAACAGTACCAAGGAAGCAAGAGGGCTGGCAAGCCATGTCCATGAAAATGGTGGAACAGAGGGTCTTCTAGAACAGTCCTCATAGCACCCGCCATCTCCAGGAGCAGAAGGGGCTTGATGGGAAAGGTTTGTGTGTGTGGTGTGAACAGTTCATTATCTCTTCATTGCATGTTTCTGTGAACTGTTTGAAGGCCTCTCTCACACACACACACAGTTGTAAAAGAATAGAGACACTGAGAAAACGAGAAGCACACAGAATGAGAAGACAGAGGACTGCAGCTCACTCCAGCATGCAGCAAAGAATTGAGTTGCGTCCTTTCAATACTAAAATTTGGGAATAGATGAATGGTTGCATTTACTCAGAATTTTTAAAATTTGATAAGTAACATTCTTGGAACAACATTGTCTAAAAGACAAGGTGTAGGCTTAGCCCGGTGGCATAGTGATTGAGTGCAGGACTGCGACCCACTGGCTTGGCAGTTCAAATCAAGCAGCAGCTCTCCAGGAGCAAGGCTGGGCCTCCCACTTCCACCAGAGGGCGGTGATGTCCCCTCTCCCCCAAAATAAAAGACAAAGTGCAGTAAAAGTAATCTACAAAGCAAAGAACAGAGACCAAAACAAACTCCAGGCTAGACATTCGTTATCAAAGATGTGTCCTTGATTGTCTATCAATATGCACCTGTGTGCGGATGGTTTTCTTGTCTTCAATCTGGATACTTGAAGTTTTGACCTGTGTACAAGTTCTATCAGCTACACACACACACACACACACACACCCTCACTTAACATGGTTAGGTCCCAAAGATCTGACTGGGATGTGAAAATAAGCATTTTGTGAAAATTTAGGTGGTGTTTTTTTTTGTTTTCAGACCATCCATGTGTCCAATTTTTTTTTATTAAAAAAATTTGATCAGAGAAATAATAGCCGAGCTGTATGATTGTGCTCATTGCTGTGATAATGTGTGATAATGAGTCCAGTTAAGGATTCCTCTGTGGGCAAAGGGTTCTTAGAGGAGACACAGCTCAATGAAGTTTGGCTGTGAGACTGGAGGGCCCTGGCTTAACCATTTCCACATCCATGCCCCTGGGCCAGTCCGAGATTCTGGTGTTTCCACTTTCTCTTGGGCAAATGGAACAGATTGCCGGTTTGGTGCCTTGATTAGATTAAACACTGCATGCAAAAGATGAAAATAGCTGTGTTGTGTTAGACCTGTCTCCCCTCTCAACGCTTTTGTTCAGCTTTTATTCCTAGATGGTATTCCATCCACTTATTCCCCTCGCCCCTTTTGTTTGTGGAATATCACATAGACAGGAAACACTACCTCATCACACCAATATCCCATGAAGCCTCCTCATATGTGGTTCTTTTTTGTCTATCTTTTTAATGTTCAGAGTGCTAAGGTTATCATCTGTGTCTATCACAGTCGGCCGATTGGTCCATTGTGGTAGAAGGTCTGAGTAGTACATCTGCTTCCAACACCATCTTGCCATAAGTCAGTGTGAAATAATAAGAAAACCGTAAGCATAGCTATGTGTTGTTCTCGTTTGGTGCCCTCTAGTTGGCTCCAGCTTATTGTGACCCTATGTACAAGAGAGTGGATCCCTGCCCAGTTCTGCACCCTTATCACCATGGTTTTTACGTTTGAGCCATTGTGCAGCCACTGCGTCAAGTCTTCTTGTCCAGGGCCTTCCTCTTTTTTCACTTGTCTTCTCCAGGGACGGTATTTCCTGACAACATATCCAAAGTCCACGAAACAGAGTTTCACCATCCTTGCTTCTAAGGAGCGTTATAGCTGTACTTCTTCCAAGACTGATTTTTTTTTTTTGGCAATCCATAGCTTTCAATATTCTTTATCAGCACCATACTTCAAATGCATCAATTCTTCTTAGATCTTACGTATTCAGTGTGCAACCCTCACATAGATTTGAGGAGATGGAAAATACCATAGCTTAAGTTAGGTGTACAGAGTCCTCAAAATAACACCCCTAATTTTCAAAACTTTAAAAAGCTCTTGTGCAGCTGTTAATACCAATGCCATGTGGTGCTCTCATAAACATTGATTGTGGATCCAAACAAGATGAAATTCTTGACAAATTCAGTTTTTTTCTCCATTTATCATGTAATCAACTACTTATATATATATGGAATAGCTACAGATCAAATGAAAACAATTTTCAGAAATGTTTTACTGAATTTCATGATCTTCAATGACACTCTGTTTCATATTTGAATACTTCATTGAGTTGTGATATTCCTTTGTTAGAAAACCTGAAAATGTTTTTATAGCAACTAACATGGGGACATAGATAGCATATTCATATTCTGTTCATGCTGGGGATCCACTCAACCAAGCCCAAATCCTGGAGAAGCTGCATGCTTTTACCCTTCTCAATAATTTATTCTAAATTACACTATGGGAGTATTTCTTGAGTCTCTTCATCTGGCGTGAATGTTGCTGTGGGTTGTTAGTACTGAGACAATGTGGATTTCTTGTGGCAAGTAGTGGATATACATTGGATTGCTAACACCAAGGTCCATAGTTTGAAACTGCCAGCTGCTCCTTGAGAGAAAGATGGGGACTCTGCTCCTGAAGAAAGTTGCAGTGTCTGAAACTCAGAGGCGCAGTTCAGTCCTGCCCTGTAGAGCCGTTAAGAGTTGGTATCAATTCCATGGCAGTGAATTTGGTTTGGGAGTTTATTTTTAGGGTATTTATGTGTGGTGTGTGTCAAGATATTTTGTACATTTAGATGTAACATGTACTCAGTGATTCCATTACAGTAGATCAGAATCATAAAATGGTAGTGCTGAAAGAGTTTAGAGATGATCTGTTCCAAATCTTATTATGTTACTTCAAGAAACAGAATGTGAGGGTGGTGATCTCCTACCTTCTTCCTCCTTTTTGTTTGTTTTAAAAAATCATTTTATTGGGACCTCATACACCCCCTATCACAATGCATACATGCATCCCTTGTGTCAAGCATACTTATACATTTGTTGCTATCATTATTTTCAAAACATTTTCTTTCTACTTGAACCCTTGTTCAAAAACTCAGTTTTTCCTTTCCCTTCCCTACTCTCACAAATCCTTGATAATTTATAAACTATTATTATTTCATGTCTTACACTGTCTGATGTCTCCCATCACCCAGTTTTTGTTGTCTGTCCCCCAGGAAGAGGGTTATATGTAGATCATTGTGAACAATTCTCCCTTTCTTCCACACCTTCCCTTTATTCTCCTGGTATTGCTACTTTAATTGGTACTGAAGGGTTTATCTATCCTGGATTCCCTGTGTTTCTAGTTCTTATCTTTACCCATGCACATGGCATTTGTAAGGTGGAACTGGGATAATGATGTGGGGTGGGGAAGAATCATTAAAGAACTAGAGGTAAGTTGTATGTGCTGTACTGCACCCTGACAAACCCTTTTCTTTCTTGTAACCTTTCTGTAAGGGGTTATCTACTTGTCTACAGATGCCTTTGGGTCTCTACTTTGCACTCTTCCTCATTCACATTGATACATGGGTCTTTTGTTCTGGGTCTTTGACGCCTGCTACCTGTTCCCATGGCCAACTCATGATCACACAGGCTGGTGTGCTTCCATATGGATTGTCTTCTCAGCTAGATGGCTGCTTGTTTGTCTTCAACCCTGTAAGACCTCAGATGCTACATCTTTTGCATGGCAGCCCAGCTCATAACTACCATCCCACCAGGGATCCTCAGATGCTATATCTTTTGATAGCCAGGCACCATCCGCTTTCTTCACCACATTTCAGCAATCATGTCAGGAAGGTAAGCATGATGGAAACCAGGTTATTAGAATAAATTGTTCTTGCATTGAGGGAGTACTTGAGTAGAGGTCCAGTGTCTGCCTACTACCTTAATACTTAGCCTATAAATATATGTAAACAGATCTATTTCCTTATCATTAAATGCAAATATATTTATATTTATATATGCCCATCTTTAGACCTCTGTATATGCTCTTTGCCTCCTAGTCCTTACCTCCACTCCCTTTTATATTCCTCTTGCCCCACTGTCATGCTTGGCCTTCATTTGGGTTTCAGTCATTCCTTTCAGTTACGTTGCCCTTCCTACACCCTCCTTACCGTTGATTTTAGATCCCTTGTTGTGACCTTGTCCCTGGGTTTGCTAACACCCATTTCCTTTCCCCCAATTCCCCCTCTCCTGTGTCATCCACTCCCAACCACAAGTCCCATTGTTTTCTCCCCTGGATTGTTTATACTACCTATGTTATCTAGACAGACATGCAGAGACAATAACAAGCAGCAAAACAAGACAGAATAAAATAAAACAACAGCATAAAACCCCAATGACCAAAAAAAAAAAAAGAGAGAGAAAAGTGTATAAATAGTTTGAGGTCTGTTTGTTGACCTTTAAGGGTGTTTTCTGATCTAGTCTACTGGGGTGCCATGCCCTGGCCCCAGAGTCAACTTTTGGCATTCCCGGGGACTTCATTGCTTTGCTCCCCTTGCCACTCTGTTGCATACCCTTAGTGTTTTGCCCCAAGGTGGTGGGGTCAGATCGGGTATGATTTCCACACTGTGCCTCCAGTGTTGTGCCTTTTAGTATGGGTCAGTGAGGGATGTCTTGTCTTGTGTTGGGATTGGCTCTATGGTTCTCTCTGAGCATTGGCTGCTCTGAGCAGGAATATCATCCT
>PVJH01035352.1:0-19787 GCA_004026705.1 Nesogale talazaci
TTGTCTTTTTCTTTTTAAAAAAATTTTTCAAGTTTTGCCTCTGGCAGCATTGGTTTTGCCACTCCTTACATGAAAAGCAGTGCCGGGCACCTTCCAGATGAGTCACCAGATTAAATTCTCATGCAACTAATACCTTCAGTGAATGAAATCAGACGTTTCTATTCCATACTGCACTGACCAGCGAGTGACCTGAGGTACGAAATGTTCAAAAAGAAGGGGCCGGGTAAAGTCATTTTTCTCTAAATTTATAAAAGGAAAACCCCTTACCTCAAAGACATTATATACACTTAGGCATATACTAGTAACAAAGTTATATTTTTTAAGAATTGAATTTTTCTGTTGAAAATGAACTTGGAAATAGTAGAACATTTAAATAATGTTTTCTATTCCAAGTTCTAGTGTTATTTAAATGGATTGAATTATATGTCATATATGAAATTTGTTTCAACAGCACTATAATTAAACACAGACAGTATTCATGAACAGAAATAAACTGCACTTCTACTGATTGTTAGTCATTGCTGTGGATCAGATTTTGAAGTTCTAGTTCTCATACCTATCAATATACTCCTAGTAATAAATTAGGTTTTTTCATTTATGTTACTAAGATACTACTGGTATATACAAACTTAATGTTTGCTGGATGTGCCTTATAAATAGAGCAAAATACACAGAGATACATAGAGTGGTACAAGATCATTCAAAAATCTGTCTATAAACCAAGGACTTTCAAGCAACCTTTATCCTTATTGACGTGGCTGTTCTCTTAGAGCTGATAGCCTGATTAGGACTTCTGGCCTCCAAACCTGTGAGATGATGGATCCTGTTCTGTAGTCATCTAACCATGTGAACTTTGTTATGGCAACACTGGGAGACTATGAGAGTGCTTGGGCACAGTAAACAGCTAATATACTCAACTGATGTTTAAAAGTCTGGAAATTCAAATCTACCCACAAGTAATTCAGAAGAATGGCCTGGAGATCTAAGAAATTTCAGCCAATAAAAACACTAAGGGAGGGCAGTGATGCCCCCCCCCCACTTAAAAACAACCACTATGGAGCACTGTGTACTTTGACAAATACAGGATCACCATGAGTTTGCATCAACATGAATAGCAATTAGTTAGGAAACTAAAACATGAATAGGCCCTGATACAAGGGTGTGTAAAAGAAGGAGAAGAAGCAAGAAGAAGAAAATTTAAAGATCAGTAACATTTATCATTTATACAGCACCTAATATGTGCTAAAGAGCGTTGGTGGCATAGTGAGCTATGTGTTGGGCTGCTAACCACAAGGTTAGAAGTTCAAAACCATGAGCTGATCCATAGGAAAAAGCGACTTTCTACTCCTGTAAAGAAAGAGCATTTTGGAAAACCATAGGGGATTTTCTACTCTGTCAAATTTTCTACTCTGTCAGAATCAACTAGATAGCAGGGCATTTGAATTTGCATACTATGTCTTGGGGATTATGGCTACTTTTTCCACAAGGCAATGGCATGAATATTGTTGTTGTTAGGTACCATTGAGTCAGTTCCAACTTAAGGTCATCCGACATGAAACATCCTACATGAAGAATATGATGTTGCAATTGAAGAAAGACTTAACAATCTACAATATGCAACCTTTCTTGCTGGAAATGAAGAGGAATTGAACTGCTAATGAAGATAAAGGATTATAGTCTTTGGTATGGTTTACAACTCAATGTCAATAATACCTAAATATTCACAATTTGATTAGTAGGCAACATCACAGTAAACAGAGAAAAGGTTGAAGTCATCAAGGGTCTTGTCTTTCTTGGATCCACAATCATTGTTCATGAAAGTACCTATCAAGACATTAAAAGATGCATTACATTAGGTAAATGTGCTACACAGACCTTTTTAGAGTAGCAAAATTCCAGGATATTACTTTGAGAACTAAAGTAAATCTGCCCCAAGCCATGATATTTTCAGTTGCTGCATGTGCATGGGAAAGTTGGATATTGAATAAGGAATGAAAGAAGAATTGATGCATTTGAATTGTGGTGCTGGAAAAGAATGTTGAGATTACCATAGACTGCTAAAAGGACAAATCACTCTGTCTTGGAAGAAATACAACCAGAATGTTCCTTAGAGACAAAGTTGACAAGGCTTCATCCTATATAATGTGGACATGTTTTCAGGAGAAAAGAGCACCTAGAGAAAGACATGCTGCTGAGTAAAGTCGTGGACCAGTGAAAAACAGGAAGCCCTCAAGGAGCTAGATTGACACAGTCGCTGCAACAATAAGCTCACACAGAGGGGCAATGTGAGGATGGTGCAGTTCAGACAGTGTTTCTGTTGTGGCTAAGGTTGCTATGCGATGGAATTGACTCTCTGTGGCACTTAACAATAGCATATAAAATGCTATCCAGACTTGTGCCATCCTTACAATTATTGCTATTTTTTAGCCTATCATTTTGGTCACCGTATCAATCCATCTCAAATAATCTATCTGACCAAATATTATGTCCTTCTCCAGGACTGGTACTTCTAATATCATATCCTAGGTATGTGAGACAAGTTTTGCCATCCTTGCTTCGAAGGAGTATTCTGGCTGTACATATTCTTCCAAGTACAGATTTGCTTAGCACAAATATCACTCTCCCCATTTTAACATGAGGAAATAGAAACTATGGAAAGTTTAATGACTTAACAACATGGTAAAGAATAGCATTAGCATTCAAATTCAGATCTTTCTATCTGCTAGCATAGTAAGAATATTCTCTGCCAGACTTTCTTCCCCTAATCTTCACACCATTCGGCAGATTCCAGCTTTGTAAAAGCCTTACTAGAATGTCTTCTTCTCTCTTCTGCTTGGTAACACAGTGGAAGGGCAGACTTGAAGCCTTCTTTGATCCATTGGGATCATGGTGTGCATTGGACTATTGTTGGTGAACATCATTTCTCTTGTACAGATCAATGCTTCTAATTGCTTATAAAAAGGGAGATTGCCCTCATTCTGTATTGACCTGAGGATATTTCCAAAACAATTGTTGGTCCCTGATCCTTCTCCTGGATTGTGTAGGATTGAATCTCTGTTAACTCACTTATACCAACAGAAAGAAGGCATAACTGCAGTATCCCTGTCTAGATCTGCTGTTGCTCATAGCGCTTAAGTGTCTAAGCAAAGCCAAGACAGAGCAAAGGGACTTTGCAAAGGAACTTCGTTGGCATGTATGCCAATGTTGTAAAGCAATTTTTCCAACTCCACAACCTGACTGGGCCCAGTTGTACACAGGTATTAATTCTGAGTTTCAAATACAGTGGAAGCAGAAGAAGGCCAGATTGTTTTGCTGTGTAGTGGTTTCATTCCAGAACTTTCTTTGAAGTCAAAGAGATGGATGCATGCAACAGATACAGAATACAGAGTGCAATTGAGAATGGTGCTCATGTGTCATGCTTAAATACTTTCAACTTGGCTAATTTTAAGTTAAACATCTTCAAATATGTCAGACACTTGTGCGCATTAAGAATAAAGGGCATGCAAGTTGGGATTTTTTTTTAACTAAGCCAATTTTTCAGCCTTTTAACACAATCAAATGCATCTGGAATATTGTTTTTCCAATTATCGAAGCCATATTTTTCCATTCTTAAGACTAGTCGATCCAAATTTCCCCATACTTGAATATTTTAATATATATAAATATGCAAGTATATAGTCTATGTATATAAGTGGGAGTAATTTATGTATATTTTATATGTGTGTGAACTAATATAAATGTAATCGTGAGACCAGTTTTGAAAGCAAAGTTCCATATACCTTATTGTAAATACCACAACTAGAATGTTTCTGTTTCAATGCCATAGTCTGCTACAATGTAATTATGTAATTATTCAATGTCATTAACTATAGTTAAAATATTTCAGACAAAGAAAATTGCTGTATCTACTTATTACCTTTTCTAAGTGTAGTAAATGATATTTGAACAACTTCCTAAAAAAATCTCTATGAAAATATACGTGTATTTACACTATTCATTTTTAGTTAAGAAAAAAGCAGTTTTGGAACTTCTTTTGAAAAGAACTTTAAACAGCAGCTTTTTCCTTTGGTATCACTGCCCTCTGGTGAGAGTGGGAGGCCCAGTCTTGCTCCTGGAGAGCTGCTACTGAATTTGAACTGCCAAGGCTGTGGGCCGCAGTCCCACACTCAACCACTACACCTCCAGGGCTCAGCCTGAACAGCAGCTTTTAAAGTCCTGAGTGAAACAACAGATTAGAAGTGAAGAATATAAACTCAAAGCTGCATAGTATACACAAGAGATAGTCTTAAAGTTTAACATTTGAGTTCAAAATATTGGCAATCCACCTTGACTAGAACATGTAAGAAGAGGGGAAATGGTAAGAGGGTAGAATACATTAGGTGATTGTGTTAAGTGATTTATCTGAGGGAATCAGGGTATACCCATAAAACAATGGAAAAACCATCCTATCTAGAATATAATGCTTTAAAATGGATTTCAATAAATTGGGTGGAGTCAGATAATGGGGGAGGGGGGTTTATATGATTGAAGGGATATATTTGCTTGGTCAATTTTCAGTGGAATGGACAAGAATAAGGTAATGTTTGAAGAATACCCTTGCAGGCAGAAGAAAAGATATCAACTGTCAGGTTTTCTGAATCACAAGCCTAGATTGGGATCGACTCACACACGTGCAACTGTAAGACCATTTCTCCTTGTAGAAGTCCTGGTGATATAATGGCCTCTACACACTGAGCTGCTCATCACAAGGTAAAACAGTTTGAACTTCCCCACCATTCTGAAGCATAGGAATGAGGCAATCTACTCCTATAAATACTTAAACTATTAGAAATCCAAAGGGGTATTTTGACCTTGTCCTGTTTGCTCACTATGAGTCCAAATCGTCTCAATGACAGGAAATGAGAATTTTATTCATGACATTCATCGTGCTTGAATTTATATCTTCAGTGTCTCCTTTGCCATTAAGCTGTAAACTTCATGGAGGGATAAGTTATATCTTATTTCTTTGCAGATTTTTTTAATCTCTATAACAGCATGTAGCATATTACCTGATCCACTACAGAGCTATGAGTAGAAGATGAATAAATTAATAAAGTTATTACTAAAGACGAGTTAAGGTTATAATTTCAAAACAATGAAAATTAGATTTTCATGAACTTATATTGAATATATATATCTCTCGAATATATATGTTTGTGTTGAGAGCCACATGAAAGCAGTGGGTATGTAGAAAAAGGAATCCTGGTGGCATAATGGGTTAATGTCTGACTGCTAACCCAAAATTTGGCAGTAATAATCTGCCATCCACGCTGAAAGAGAAATATGAGGCAATCTGATTTAATAAGGGTTCACAGCCTTGAAAAACCAATTGAATCATTCCACTCTGTCCCATAGAGGTTCTGTGTGTCAGAATCGAACTGACAACAGTAGGTTTTGTTTTTATTTTGGTATATAGGAGAAGAAAAAATATTGTGAGTTTCTGTTTATTAATAAATTTATGCACCTAGTTCTTCTACAAGGAAATTTGGTGGTTACTAGGCTGTGTATTCTTTGAACCATTAACCACAAGATCAGTGCTTGGAATTCACCAGTCACTTCTCTCAAGAAAGATGAGACTGTCTGCTCCTGTGAAGACTGAAAGTCTCCAATACCTACAGGCTTAGTTATTATTATTATTATTATTATTATTTTATTTTATTTTATTGTGCGCTCTTACCAGGTTTAGTTTTGTATGGAACTAAGGTCACAATGAGTCAGAATCTACGTGATATGAAATATTTTGGTTCCATTAATAAAATCTAAGATTTGAGTAGCAGTAATGAAGATATGGCTGCCATAGAAAATTGTAATGACAAAATCAGATGGTGCCTAACCATCAGAAAGAATGGAGTATGAAAAAAAAAAAAAGAATGGTGTATGGAGTCTTAAGGTTGTTTCTTAAAACAAGTAGCTATTTAAGTGGATCGTTAGCTAAGTTCTCATGGAAGAAGCATGCCAGTCAGTGTGATCTGAGGATTATAAATAATAAAATCCAAGACAAGGGGAGGAAACTGTATTACAGGTTAAATTCTGAATGCCTCATTTGAAGAAAGCTATAAATGATACCGAAAGCCCAAAATCTTTTTGCAGAGTGCCCACTTAGATTAAGCTTTTAGTGAATCCCTCTGTCCATTGAGCAGGGATGTGAATAACCTTGCTGTCAGGCAGAATGCGTTGCAAAGTGGATATGTGCAGATATAATTAAGCTAAACTTTATCACCGCCTCATTTGTTCTACCTTTTGACTAATTTTTAATTTTAGGTTTCATTATTTGCTGCGCTCTTTTGGATTCATATTTTCCTGTGTTTCACTTTGTGTGCTTTACTGTGTATGACTTTATGTACTAGATGTAGTTTTTGTATGTCTTTCTTTATATGAAATCAATTATAAATAAGTCTCTAGAGATGGGATGGGAGCAAGTTTCTTGGGGTTATGGTAAGAGATGATGGAGGGAAATGGAAATCTAATAATAATGATTTTAAAATGAAGAAAATGTTCTAAATTTGACTGTGGTGCTCATTGCACAACCCTTTAAAATATAGTCAAGCAATTGAACAGTACGATATGTGATTTAAATGTTAATAAAACTGTTAAAATTTAAAAATAAATAAATAAATACCAAAAAAGGTTGCAGCACTTTTACACATCATTGTAAAACTACACTTTCTTCAGAGAAGAGAATGTCCTTGATAATCTTCCAGTAGGACAAGTACAATACAGTCCTTTCCTCACAATAAAAATTTCAGCAAGAACCAACTGTGGGCCAAATGGTGGGGGGGGGGGGTAATCATTATCTCAATCTCCTCCACTTCCCCCTCCCGATGCACACACATGCACACACACTCTATCCAAGAATTGAATCCCTAATTGTTGCACTATGTATGCAGTTTCTACTTATCTTAGAACTTAAAATTCTGGCCACTAGTTTTGTGGAAGGCTACAAAGAGCCCTAAATCCATTTTTCAGTCTTATCATATATTCAATCTCCATGAAATTCTCTGTAACCATTTGCTAGCAATGAAAACACTTTTCCTGTAGGCAGATCATGGTAGGGAAAAGATTGCAACCACTATTCTTGTCAGACCAGGGAGTGGCAGTCTAGCCCTTAGGGACTTGTTAGATGTGTGCCCTTGATGGAATTTGGGCCACTAGGATCCACACAGTCATACTCTGCTTTACTTGGTCAAAGGGCTCTGAAAAAATCTTGCAGGCCTTATATCTGGAACAAGTTACATCTCCAAGTAATTGTTCCTTCCTTTATTCTGAAATCTCGTGTACAACGGTGATGAATTGATCTTCTGCAAACCATGATTCTGTGATGATTTCCTTTGCTCTTTATCTCTTATTGAAGTGGCTGTCTATGTTTATATGTTATGCTTATGGCCTTACGCTGATAGTCTCTGCTCTGCCAAATTATTTGTCTTCATCTTTGTCTTGTCTATTTACTTCTTTGTCCTACAGTTTTATTAGCATGCAATTTATATAGCATATAATTTGATAATTCAGTCTATTTCCTTTCTAAAACTCAAAAAACTCTCTCTATATAATATTCCTCCCTAGAAAAAGCAGAACTTATACAAATCATTCCAGAAAGTCATTTTCTTCAGCTTCAATCTTGCTTTTAAAACTCAGGGAATGGTAAGCTCTTTGAGCTTAATGATCTTTGCATAATTTAGGGGGTACCCATTGGGTCTAAGATATTTCCTTAAAATTGAAAATACTAAATCATGTGCAATCCCAGTTTCAATAGCTATCACATCAGTGATTATTCTTTTTTCCTTTTTTGAATATGTAATTTTTTAAATGAGCCAAAGAGAGGGTCAAATTAGGACGTATTACATTATTACCTAACTACATCTGCCATAATATATTTTAAGTCCAAATACCATCCCCTCCTTTGAATTTGGACTTTTTTATTTGCAGTCCTTGGATCACACAGGCTGGTGTGCTTTTTCATGTGCACTAAGTTGATACCTCACTTAGGTGGCTGCTTATTTTAAGACAAGGTTCTAAGATCTATTCTTTCTGATAACTGGGCACCATTGGTTTCTTCACCACATTTTGCTACAGTATTTGTGTCTTCAGTAATCTTTACATGAGAGTGAGAATTGAGCAAAGAATGTTATAAGAAATAATCATTGTTATATTGGGGCTAAAATTAAGAAGTAACCCAAAATACTCAATGCTAATTCTATAATCTTCTCCCACAAGTTTCTGGACTCCAACCACATTTTCTTACATTGTAGAAATTAACAGTCTTCCAATTCTTAGCTCAAGCTTAAAGTCTATTTTCCTTAAAACACACTATCTATTTTAAAACTGTTTTTTAATATTGTACATTCCCACAAACTTGTTTCAAAGCTTCAATGATTTGGAAGGATGTCCACTTGATTTTTTTAAAATTTTAGATTAACCTTGGTCTCAAAATTATTTTTCCATGCCACAAAAGTATTATTTTTGTTTGTTTCTGCTTTTTTGAAGAAGCCATAATGAGACTAAGACAAATATATTATTTTTATTTTATTTTGTGTCATTTTTTCATACATCATTTTATTGGGGATTCTTATAGCTCTTGCAGCATTTCATACATAAATTTATACAAAATTTTCAATGACATTGGTTTGCATTCTTCACAATGCATGAATATGTTCATTATTTCTGTTCTCACTGTTCTGTTCCCTTCCATCTGGTTCCCTGTCCCCTCACATTCTTTTTACTAAGTCATTTTATTGGGGGCTCATTCAACTCTTATCAGAATAAATATATATATATCTATTGTACACAAACCACATGTGTACATTTGTTGCCATCATCATTCTGAAAACATCCTCCTTCTACGTAAGCCCTTAGTATCAGCTCTCATATTTCTCCTCTCTCCCTACTCTCTCTCTCCCTTATTATGCCTTGAAAATTTACAAGTTATCATTACTTTGTCATATTGTAAACAGTCCGATGTGTCCCTTCACCCACTTCCCTATTGTCCATACCGCAGTGAGTAGACAATTGTAGATCCCTACAATTGGTTCCCCCTTTCTACTCCACCTTTCCTACCCCCTCCACTGGTCCTGAAGGGATCATCTGTCCTGAATTCCCTTTTCCCAATTCCTATCTATGACAGTGTACATCCCCTGGTCTAGCTGGATTTGTAAGGTAGAATTGAGATCATGATAGTGGTTGGGAGGAAGCCTTTAAGAACTAGAGGAAAGTTGCATATTTCATTGCTGTCACACTGTACCTTGACTAGCTCATCTCCTCCCTGCAACTCCTCTGTAAGGGGATGCTGCTTCACCTATTGGTGGGCTTTGGGTCCCCAATATGTACTCCCTCCCAAATATAATGATATGATTTTTAGTTCTTCGATGCCTGATAACTGATACCTTCGACACCTCGTGATCACACAGACTGGTGTGTTTCTTTCATGTGGGCTTTGTTCCTTCTGAGCTAAATGGCCTCTTGTTTATTTTCAAGCCTTTAAGATCTACATGCTGTATCATTTGATAGCCAGGCACCATCAGCTTTCTTCACCACTTTTGCTTATGTACACATTTGTCTTCAGTGATCATATGAGAAAGGTGGGAATCATGGAATGTCAAGTTAATAGAAAAAAGTGCCCCTGCATTGAGGAAGCATTTGAGTGAGATACAATGCCCATTTCCTGTCTTATTACTAATCCTATAAGTAGATGCACATAGATCTATTTCCCCATCATTGATATCCCCACTCAGAATAGCCAATGCGCAAAGAGAATCATATGACCGGCCCCACTATGAAACATGACATCTCTCGGTGACCCAATGTCCTACAGGGACAGCAATGGAGAAGCAGGATCAGGATTGTACCCTGTCTGACCCCACCAAACCAAGGCAAAACACTAAGAGTATGCAGCAGAGCAGCAAGAGGAGCAGAGCATGGAGTTCCTGAGGGATTGCCAAAGATAGACTTTGGAGCCAGGGTGTGGCACCCCATTGGACTTAACTTAAATCTAATCAAAGAGGTTTGTTATCAGAAGTAGTATTGCTACCTCCACACTTCTTGCCTCACCTAGAGAATTAGCTAATACAAGAGCCTCTAAGGACAACATCAACACAATTATTTTTAGAGTTTCAAAAATACTTTTTTAATCAATCTGAGTGACATTTTCAATATTATAAAACTTCTCTTTCATTGAGATATTTTCTTAACTGTTACAGAAATACATTGCAGAACACAGGATAGCTACCCTCTCAATGCCCTTTTCTAACCTTTTATTCTTTCTCAGAATGTCTGAAATGTAAATGGGCATGACCTAGCATGGTGAGATTTCAGACTGACAAAGCCAGCTCCCCTCCCTAATTCAAAGCTGACTGTTACTCACTTATATCAAATTCCTACCCGAGTGTGATAGCATTCAGATGATATTTACAAAGGTCTGTAGTTCATGACCCAGAATAGAGCAGGAAAATGCAAGCGAAAAGAGGGAAGAAGAAATGCATTCTTCAAGGTTTCAGTGTGAGTTTTCTCACATCTCTTTCTGAAGCAATATTAGGATGCAAAGTCAGCAAAGGGGAGTATTATGTCCTTATGCTGGGAAACCATGAACACTACAAGGGCAGTACCAAACTACCCACAGGAGAACAGGATGGGATTGAACTTTAAAACATTGCTTATAACAATAAATGTTTGTCCCACTCCAACCCATCTCAAATATTAGTGTAGGGTTTTTATTTTCTTTCCAATTGTTTCAAAACCAACAGAACTTTTCTTTAGTACCTCATTTGAATTTGTTACTGAAAGACCCAGAGTGAATTCATTTAAATTATAAGCAATTTGGTACAAGCAATACCAATATAATGCTGAGGTCTTTTTTACTGATACATAGTAGTTAGCATCTAAATAGAAAGGTTTATCAACTACTTATGTTTGCAATTCTGGGTATTTTATAGGAACCAGAGTGCTAATTTGCAAAATAGGGCACATAAATCACAAGTACAAGATGTGCTTGATGTACAAGATGATCCATGGAGGTATAAGAATATATTAGAATTATGATAATTTTATGGCAAAAAGACAAATTCATCTTAACTAATATTTAAAATAGATTGGAACTATATAGCTGCCATCAAGATGATTTCAATTCATTACAACCTTATATACAATACAGCAAAATGTTGTTCAGTCCTGCATTATCCTCACAATCACCAGAATGTTCAAGCTAACCAATGAGGTTATTGTGCCAATTGATCTCACTTATTTCTCTCATCCTCTGATTTATGAAGCAAAATAGCTCCCAGTGATTGGTACCTAGTAGAACATGTCAAAGACCAGTGGGTTATACAATGTTTCATTGTGATATATTACTTTCATTGGAAATGCTTCAGTAATAGATCATTAGACGTTTCTTCCTAGTCTCATTCAGTCCAGAAGCTCTAATGAAACCTGTAGATTATTATGGATGCTCTTGCTGGTGTCTGAATACTGATTGCCTAGCTGCAGCATCAAAGCAAAATGTGAGCCAGTACCTTAAGACAGCTTAATAGATAAATGATATCACTTTAAAATATAAAGGATTGAATCTTTGTTAGGTCCACAGTGAGGGGGTCATTCATCATGTTAGGTGCATATGGTACATGGAGGGGACATTTCATAATAAAGAGGGATTGACAATGAAAGCTTCAGTCATGGGAACCCATTCAGATTATTATCAAATAGATAAAATTATCTAGACATGATTGCACTGATCGATCCTTCACTGTTTTAAAAATAACTTTTTAAAGATTCTTGGACATAGAAGGTGGTACTAACAACATAGCCACTTTAGGATCAATCCTTTTGTCAAACACATCCTGAGATGAATGTGCCTTCATCCTGCATCAATATGATGGTTAGGCTTTATGTCAATTTGCCATACCTGTGGGAAGAAG
Organism: Nesogale talazaci; assembly: GCA_004026705.1. Classification (NCBI taxonomy): domain Eukaryota; kingdom Metazoa; phylum Chordata; class Mammalia; order Afrosoricida; family Tenrecidae; genus Nesogale; species Nesogale talazaci. The sequence continues at coordinate 11,940 of PVJH01035352.1, forward strand.
ATAGGGATGGAGACCAACCTCTCAATCATGAGAAGTGATGTCTCTATAGCGCCTCTCCTTCTCCCTGCTTGCTTGGATTATGTATCTGGCCAAGGGGATCACCATGTTCTTACTGATCTTGAGTCCCCTGGACTCTGTGGTGACCCAGCTCCTTAGTTCACCTTCCTGTTAAATTGGGTGGTAGCTGCATGAAGCTGGAGAAGTCTCCAACTAGACTTGAGTTGGCTTAGGATGGGTCAACTCTTTAATATATCTTTCTTTCATAATATAAAGCTATTTCTTTATGAGTTTCATTCATTGTTTCTCAAGAAAAGCCAGATGAACACAAAATACTCTAAAGAAAAAGGGCCAAAGATATCTGCTTCAAATGGATCATTTGGTTGTGGGTGGCTGGCAAAAAGAAGACTGAAGTAAGAAAATTGGGCAAAATGTTTCATTATCATCTGGAGGAAAAACACACGAGAGGGAACCTCTTCTTTTGCTATAGAGACCTCAACTGATTGATTGAGGTCCATCACATTAAGGATTACATCTCTGGATTCCAGCTGGTTTAGGAATAAAATAAGCAAGGTTCTAGGAATTCATGGAACACTAATTGAAATGTTTCAACAAGCTGAGAAGTACTCATTTATCTATGCCAAAGAATGTGAGAGAATTACTAGGCCAGGTGACTGGAAGAGATGCATATTTGTACTTGATCCAGAGAAAGGTGACCCAAAAGAATGCTCAATTTATGAAACAATATTGTTACTAATGCATGCAAGTAGATTTTTGTTAAAGATTATCAACAATGGTTTTCACAATATATTAACAGGGAGTTGCCAGAGGTTCAGGCTGGTTGTGGAGGAACATACAGAACAAAGTAAATATTTGCTGATGTCAAATGGATCTTGGCTGAAAGTAAGGGATTCCAAAGAAATTTTTATTTTAGTTTTATTGACTATGCTATGACATAAGACTATGTGGTTCATAACAAACTATGGATAGGCTTGAGAAGAATGAAAATTCCAAAGCACTTCATTGTGCTCATGCAAAACTAGTACATGGATCAAGATACAGTTGTGTAAACAGAACAAGGAAATACTGTATGGTTTAAAATCAGGAGAGAAATCTATCAGGGTTGTAAACTCTCACACTAAATATCCAATCTGTGTGCTGAGCAAATAATTAGATAAACTGTATTACAAAAGAAAGAATGTGGCATTAGTTTGAAGGAAGACTCATTAACAGCCTAAGAGATATAGATTGTGGCTGCTGAAAGTGCAGAGGACTCGAAGAACTTGCTAGTGAAAAATTAAGGATTTCAAACTTCAGTCTGGATTACAACTCAATATTAAAGTTTAAGGTTGTCAGAATTTCATTTTCCTTGGATCCATAGTGGATGCTAACAGAAGCAAGTGGAGCGTTTCATGGGGTAAGTGTACTGCACAAGGCCTCGTGGGTGTGTTTTAAAGCAAGGAAGTTACTTTGAAGGATAAGGTGCTCCTGACTCATGCCATGGGATTTTCAGTAACCTAATATTCATGTGAAATTTGGACAGTGAATAATGAAGGCAGAAGAAGAATTGATGCCTTTGGATTATGACACTGTGGAAGAATAATGAAAGTACCATGTACTATCCAAAGAACAAACAAATCTGTCTTAGAAGAAGTGCAGGCAGAATTTCTGCTCTTTAAATGCAAGGATGGTAACACTTTGTCTCACATACTTTGGACATATTCTCAGGAGAGACAAGAGTGCCTGGGGAAAGACGTCATGCGTGGTAAAGTGGAGACGCAGCAAACAAGAGGGGTAGGTTGACTAGGTAAATGGACCCGGTGACTGTAATGAACGTCTCAAGCGTCAGAACAGACGTCAGGAGGGGGCGGGACTGCTAGAGCTTCCTTCTTGTGTGCGTCGGGTCGCTACGACTCAGAGCCCGCTCAGTGGCACCTAAAAACAAAGCAGCCACGATGGCCTGGGAGCTCTGGCGGCGTAGTGCACTGCTGATACATTGGTCCGCTATTCGAATCTACCTGCCGCTCCACGGGAAAAAGACGCGACTTTCTATTTCTGCACACGGTTCCAATCTGGGGAAAACCCACAGGACAGTTTAACTTGCTAACTTCACTAATATAGCCAAAAATTGTGGAACTTGTCTGATGGTTCTGTGCGGTAAATGTAATCGATGCTCAAATCCCTTTTGAGAAAATTCTATTCTCCTCCAGCGTTACTACTCTAAGGCAGAATCAATTCAAAGTCAGTAAGTCATATGGTCTTCTAAGGGTCTGGAGGGTATACGATAGAACAGGATTCTCACTGATTTCCTTCTGCTATCAATGATAACTTACTACTGGGCTCCTCATTAGTCACTCATTCATATAAATTACAGGGTTTTCCACCCCTCATCATTATACTACATGCTAGCTCTTTCCCACAGATCATTCGGACATTGTCAAATGGAGATATGCAACTGTTATTTATTTTACAATGCTAAAGAATGTGCTGATTTCTATCATACTACCAGACCAGCTTATGGCATTCTCTTCCTCCATGTCTGGTTATACTTATCTAAAGTGACTGAAAATCATAAAATTATAGGCTATTCCTGGAAACAATAAAATTAGAATACCTAAGTGATGTCTAATATTCTGGCACTAGGAATTTCTGAGAGTCTTAAATGTGAAAAAAGATAATAAAAGTAGAATCAAGAGATCTCAAAATTTGTATAGGAAATTAAATTTTACATCATTAAAATTAGTTTTACTTGAAATGCTACCCATGAATTTAAGTGCCTTATAAATCTTTCTAATTTTTTTAAATTAAATGTTCTCAATATGATGACCTGCAACTTTATATCGACAGAAACAAAAATGCTTTCTTTGTTTTAATTTCTTACATAAGGAATTTGCTGGTCTATTTTCTTATAATGACTGGGCATTTATTTCATGATTAATGGCTTACATGTTGACCCATAATTTTTAGTTTGCTTTGATTCCTAAATAATTCTTCCCAAATAAAATATTTTGTCAAAACTGAACTTGGAACTTTATCTGAAATTGATTGATAAGGCAAGTATAGGTAGCCTGGCTAAATATTAATAAATCTTGGGAGAATACAGTTTTACCTGTGTATTTTGGGTTGGTCTCTCCTTTCCCTAATAATTGTTACATAAACTGATCCTGTTGAAAACTTATTTTTTAATCTGTTTATAATCCTATAAAGCACTGGTCCATAATTAATCCTGCACTTGAAAGAGAGCACATATGCACAATTAAATACTTCTGACTTTTAGGCATACAGTGGGTCATGTCCTGCTCAAGAGTTGTGATCATTTTAGTATATAATTTTGGGGGGCGGGCATCACTGCCTGCTGGTGGTGGTGGGAGCTACCCAGCCTTGCTCCCAGAGAGCTGCTGCTGGATTTGAACCGTCAAGCCAATGGGCCGCAGTCCCACACTCAACCACTATGCCACCGGGGCTCGGCCCCTTTTTAGTATATAATTAATGTAAAAGTAGACACTTGAAACTTTATATCCTTGTCAGAGTGGTGAGTGAGACTGAACTCGGAGGTGGTGCATTATGGCTGACATGCAAAATCTGGTAGAAAGTCCAGAGAAGGCAGTGGGCTGCCTGGAGACCATCTCCCAGGGTTCAGACTTGCATGGTGAACATGCAGACAATCCGTCGAAAGGCGCCGCTCCATCTGGGCAGGCGTTGGACTCGCTGCTTGCCAGCCGTGTGGCAGAGTACCTGAAGACCAGTAAAGAGATTGGAGGTGATGTGCACAAGCATGCAGAGATGGTCCGCACAGGTCCGAAGCTGGAGCAAGCTCTCCTGGTTACAGCCTTGCAGGCAATAAGCTCTTGGAATTGCCGCCACCCATCTTGGAGCAGATCCAAGAACTGATCACTTTTCGGGAGAAGAACCAAGGCAGCAAGTTGTTCAACCACCTGTCGGTCATCAGTGAAAGCATCCAGGCCCTGGGCTGGGTAGCCATGGCTCCCAAACCTGATCCCTAGTGAAAGAACTGACTGACACTGCCATGTTTTATACCAACTGAGTCCTCAAAGAGTACAAAGTTATGGATAAGAAGCATGTAGACTAGGTCAAAGCTTACTTCAGCTTCTGGACAGAACTTCAAGATTATATTAAGAAGTTCCATAGCACTGGTCTGGCCTGGAGCAAAACGGGTCCTGTAGCAAAAGAACTGAGAAGTGTGCCATCTGAACCTTCTGCTAGATCAGGGTCTCCTCCCCCAGTTCCCACCAGTTCAAGCTCAGGTGACTCTGTGTCACACACAGCACTGTTTGCTCAGATTAATCAGGGCTAGACTGTCACACATGCCTTGAAACATCTATCTGATGACATGAAGACTCACAAAAACCCTGCCCTCAAGGCTCAGACTGGCCCCGTCCGCAGCGGCCCCCAAACCTTCTCTGCACCTAAATCAGGAGCCAGCCCCTCCCCAAAACCAGCTGCCAAGAAGAAGCCAGCCCTGCTGGAGCTGGAGGGCAAGAACTGGAGAGTGGAAGATCAAGAGAACATTTCCAACTTGGTGATTGTGGACATGAAGCTGAAGCACATGCACAAGTGTGTCAAAACCACACTGCATACCAAGGGTAAAATTAACTCCATCACAGTAGGCAATTGTAAGAACTCAGGCTGGTGTTCGATGAGGTGGTGGGCATTGTGGAGATAATCAACAGTAGAGATGTCAAAGTTCAGATAATGGGTAAAGTGCCAACTATTTCCATCAACAAAACAGATGGCTGCCATACTTACCTCAGCAAGAATCCCTTGGACTGTGAGATAGTGGGTTCCAAGGCTTCCGACATACTATCATTCCTACAGAGGACAGAGATTTTAATGAGTTCCCAGAGCTGGAGAAGTCCAAGACCCTCTGGAACGGGCAGAAATTAGTCACCACAGTGACAAACTGTCAGATAAGCGAAGTGCCACTAGGTTCTTTGCCTTCTCCCTTTACACCACGGGATAAAAGTCTATCAGGATGGTTCTTTTCTAGATTTCCTCTACCTTTTTGCTCTTAGATGGCTTCTCGGCTCTGAGAAGCACAGCTGCCTGCCTCCATTGAAATATACCTCAGGCTGAGATTTGAGATTTGAGATTTGAGATTTGAGCAGGTCAGTTGAACATCTGCAGGAAGGTGCAACTCTTCCAGATCAGTTCAACCACTCCACCAGTTCATTCTTAATGAACTGCAGACCAGGATTGATAGGCTTTAGCTTTCAGCTTTAGGGAATGCTTCTTTGGGGGATGAATCAAAAGTCCCTAGGAAGTAACTGATCAGTGTTCACACAAGCTACTATTTTTTCTAACAAGATGCGGAAGGGTAGTAAAAGCCAGTGTGATCCCAGCTGGTTCTTCTAACCAAACTAATTGTTCATTAATAAGGCAAGGGCTGTGCTGGACCAAAGGCTGGGGCTGGGCCATCTAGCATTCTGAACAAAATGGTTTCCCATAAGCTTTCCTTTTATTTTGCACTCCATCCTGGGTCTGGCCAGACCAAGAAGGAGTGGGCTCTCCTGCCCCAGCTGCTGTAGCGGTACCTGCACCCAGGCAAGTCAAGGCATCTGGAAGTCTTTCTCTGAGACTCTGCCTTGCACCTTTGTCCAGAGATGACGTCTACAAAAATTAAAAACAAGAACACACCATTCCAAGGAACCTGGTATTCCTTCCTCCTCCCATGCAGGCTCCCCATCCTCCATCCTCCCTGCCTCCTTTTTCCTGTTGTGCTCCATAGCTTATGGCTTCTGTCTGGACACCTGAACCACAGACTGAAACTTGCGCTGCAGGCTGGATCTCTGCAGGAATCTTGCACACAGCATTGCTAATACAAATTTCAGTTTTCCCCTTGAGGACAAAAACCAAAATAAGTTACTTTTTGGTGGAAGAGAAATTGTTCTGTGACTTCTACCCATTTCCTGAGGCCTATGGAAATAAACCTTTATGTACTTAAAGTTATACAGAAATAGAATAAAGTTCATACCAAAAAAAGTTAATATCTTAAAAAGTCTAAATTTCTTAAAACTTGAGCTAAAGGAATTTAACATGCAAGTTACATTTTTGCTAGGATCATCTAGATAAGGATTTTCAGATAAAGTACTTGTGAAAATTGAAGACACTTCATGTAACTGTATGTATTTTTCTATTATAAATTATTTTCAGACTTTATATCTTTATGAACATGTTAGGTAAATATCATAAAGTAGCATAGTAACATTGACATAGAATTTAAAGCAAATTTGCTGCCATTTTGTAAATTGAATTTGTTTTCACCACATCACCAGATACTGAAATACTGGTAGTTGTGAAATATTAACTTACCACCATTAGTTCCTCTCCAAAAGTTACTAATATCAACCAACAAAGAGCTCTTATTCTTTCCTACCCAATGGATACTTTCATTTTATCCAACTTTCTTTGTTGCATCTTTTCCTAGTCCTTAAAATATACTGTGGAGGACCTACATCTTCATTGTAAAAGTGCTGAATAGTCTCGATTTATTCAGCCATTTCCTTTATACTCCATTGTCAATAATAATTAATGTTCTTATTAAAATAAGGTGATTTTAATTTTAGTTTGCATTGCTGAGGACTAGGCATAGCATGCAAAATAAAAGAGCATGAAGAAATTACTATTTCCACAAACTATAATCTGAGATAAACACCTTATGGCTCAGTAAATCTAAGGAAATGTCTCTTAAAATCTGAATGCCAACTTGCACTGCCAAGAAAATGCCTAGAGTGTAGACACATGAGCAAGGAAAACTGCAAGTCTGTGAAATTCAGAAAATGTTAGTCATCTCAGTAAAACAATGCAAATTTATACTTTGTTAGCTGTATTGGACTAAAATAACACTTCTTTCAAAAGGAAAAACAAAATAATTTTCATCGAGATGTACAGATCATAAGTGCAGATGAAAAAGGCTAATCTAGTATTTTAGTGAGTAAAAAACAAACTGGTTGCCACTGAATGGAGTCAATGCTGGCTGATGACAAGCACATAGGAAAGAACAGGACGTCCAAAGGCACTATCTTTAAGGAAGCCCACCTCCATACCTCTCTCCGTGGAATGGTTAGTGAGTTCAAACCACCAACTGTTTGAAAATCAGCTGAGCTCCCAAAGTACTTCTTTTAGAAACAGTGTATGTAGCCACTTGCAAGAAGACTCGGAGAAGAGAAGAAAGGAGTTGACCACCGATCCACTGTGGACCAGGCTCAATGGACTGTTGCCTTACCTCTGGCCACTTTGGGGCCCCCTCGTTAGTTTATTGCTTTTGCTTTCATTACGGCCAGTATTATTCAACAACCTCATGGCATTTATTAAGTAACAGATTGAGACCATTCAAGCAAGGCCCCTGCAAGTTCATTACTGTCGCTTGGAGATGAGCGATCTCTAACAGAGTGGCACACACAACTAGTATGTGATAAGACCCTCTGCCTCCGTGAGCTGAACTTGACAGCCAATGACGGGTAAGATCAGGAGCACTCTTTACCAACCTAAGACAGGCCATGGTGACATTAAAAGGCCATTGACCGATGACAGGTAAGGACTGAGTGTGTGTCCTGACAACGTAAGACAGGCGGAGTTCCCGGGAGGATATTACTTGAAAAAATGAAAAAGGGGGACCTGTCAGGAGCCCGCCCGCCCAGACATGCTTGACCTGGCTACAGGCCGAATATGCCTGAACTCTGTTGCAGTTTGTTGCCTGGGGTTTGTAGTTTGTCGCCTTTGTAACTGTAAACAGCCCTGGCCTCTGAAGCCTGACTTGCAGCTGTGCTGCCATTCACTTGTTAATTTTGAAGATCACGATATGCTAATTGCCTAAGCTTGCTTGCCCTATAA
>PVJH01035353.1:0-19761 GCA_004026705.1 Nesogale talazaci
GGCCCTCGTCTTATCCTCGGAGCTCACCCTGCACTTGATGCAGCCTTCCTGGTAAACCCATATCTGGTCGTCGGCACCAACGTCCTCCATGACCTGTATGCGGAGCAGCTTCAAGTCCTCCAGGTTTCCGTTGGTGGACATGAATAGCCCCGTAGCTTTGTTCCGCAGTCGGAAGTAGATCCGTTTCTAGAAGACAACGACCACAACAAACAACAATCGTCATCTTGACGGACTGCCGGAATGATCACTGAGCAAACCTCACCCCTGGCATGGGATCCGAGGAGACCGTGGGTGTTAGAGAGAAGTTCTCAACCCCAGAGTCCCAGAGGCTGTAGGCGTTCCTCCAAGAGCCAGGACCCACTGTTCCAGAACACATGGGGGTGGCGGCCACAGTCACTTCGCAACAGAACTGGCTTCCATTCAGGAAGGGGGTGGGGCGGGGTGCAGACCGAGTGCTTACTTAAGTTTGAAACTAAAAACTGAGCTGCGTTAAATATAAATATATATTTATATATATATACATATATATATATAGGAGAGGAGACATGCAAATTATGGAGAAGACAAAAATACCTGCGCGAAAGGTCTTAGAGAGCCTATCTGGCGGCAGCCACTGAATTCATACCAATTTGGTATCTCTGCCGGGGAGAGCAGAAACTGCCGGCCCCGGTAATTGCCGTACTCGTAAGTAACCCATCTGAAAGACAAACAGAGGTATCCCCAGTCAGTGGCAATTCCCTTCGACAAGGGACCCGGTGACACTTATTTTAAGATTGCTCCCAACTTCCAGAGAGAGTCTTGTGCTTTCAACACACCTTAGGGGAAAAGGAGATCACCTTATTTTCTAAAACTTAAAGCACCTATTTTTTTGGCAAGTGGAAAATTCTTGGACTGTTATAATTTACACCCGCCCCCCGCCCCCTAAAGAGCCACTCTGGAAGGAAAACAGATGCCTGTTTTCTGATTCCTCCACTAATCAAGGCGACAGAGACCAGGTTTGAGTGGGGCAGCCCAGCCCTTCCTGTGAACCGCTCCTTCAACACCGTCCCTTGTGTGAGTGGATCTGAAAGTTCTTCAAAAGGTTCCTGTCTGCCAAGTCCTGCATGTCAAACTTGAAGCTCTTGCACAGAAGTTTTTGTTAAAAGCAAACACGCCCCAGGCCAAACACATCGGGGACTTTCGCTCTCAGAGCCAGTGTCATCTTCTTCCCGCCCAGGAACAGCCGATGCCCGGGGGGTCTCGTGCTCCCTGCAGGCCCTAGTGCTGCCCGTCGTGGGGGGACACGCTCCAGCACAGACTGGCAGGTGGGAGAACTCACCACCATCTGACGCCAAAGAGAATGTCTGCGACTTGTCATGCTAGACTCCAAAATGCTAGCAGGCTGCCTGCCTTAGCAATAAAAACCAAAATTATTGGTTAAAGCTTGCTGGGGAAAAAAGGGGCCTTCATTCCAACAGCCGAACAATATGGCATCATTTCAAGAATGGCTTTAGCCCATGCCAGCACCTGAGGCACACACAGAAGCTTTCTCATCTCGCGATTGCTTTGTGAGCAAGAGAAGGCACTTTTCTAGAGAACACACATCCCCGTGAGGCGGCGTCTGGTGGCAGAGTGACTACACACTCTGGCTGCTGCACCGGGGAGGTCCGCAATTCAACCCCCAGCAGCGACTCCGTGGGAGAAGTATGCTGCCCTCAAGCTGACAGCCTGGGGGACCGGGGGCAGGTCTACTGTTTCCTACAGGGCTGTTCTGGGTGGGACTTGACCCGACCCAGCCAAAATCACTGGCACTGAGCCGCTTGCAACTCACGGCCACTAAGGGTGCAGAGTGGAGCTGCCCCTGTGGGCTTCCGAGACTGTGACTCTTGACAGGGCAGAGAGCCTCGGCTTGCTCCGGCGGAGCGGCTGATAGCTTCAAACTGCTGACCGTGAGTGAGTGGGGCAGCATGCAATCACCGCGCCGCCAGGGATGGGCAGCAACTTTTTCCAAAGATGATGATGGCGACGCTGGCATTTACTTTTATACCTGACTCAAGTCCACAAGTGTTCCCAGTTGAGAAAATAACCTTCGCCAATTTCCCTATCCACTACCTGTCAGACTACCTGCTCTCCGAATGACCAGTATTCACAGTGTCCCATGCACAAGGGGATCGCCAACACGATCAGGGGGTTGTGTATCAGTTACCGTAGTTTACGGGAAAATGAAAGAGAAGGCAATGTAATTCAATCCCACCTTAAAAGTACCTACTTGAAGGAACAAGCGGGAGGGTTGTGCACTTACATGCCACCGATAACCTGAACAGAGCGGATCTGAGTGTTCAATCCCAGGCACCGAAGATTAATTGTTTCGGCATTCAGTTCAATCTTCTTCCCTTTGAAGTCTTCTCTTTCAAAAAGAATAATTGTTGGTTCAGAAAATTCCTGTTCAGGAACAACAACAACAAAAAGATATTTGCTCTTTGTCTTTGATGGTAACACAAAGTTACAGTCAAGTCAATCTTGGTACAGAAAATGCAAAACTTAGGATCTGGTCAAATGAACCCTGGCCATAGACACTTTTCCAAAGCAGAGAAAGGCGGGCAAAAATAAATGTTACAAAGCAGAAATTCTATATATCAAACACAAAGGGATGGGGCCATGCATGCCTGATGTATGAGAAGTTCTAATACATTTTGTTTCTACTCAACTTAGCCACGTCCCACTGGGACACGGAGAGGCTGTTCTGGGACGGGTCTAGGTGGCAAGTCTTAGGGCGGTGGCAATCTGGTGTCCATAGTGACCAGGCACTTCCTAAGGAAGAGGGAACTTACGCCTGGTCTGTACTTTCAGGTTTTTTCCCTCCTGTTTTAATGTTCAACAAAGACAATGGTGTCCCGAAGGAACGATTAACAGGAGAGGCACCAAGAGCAGGATGGACCTCCCGTGCTCAGACCGTCCTTGTTCTATAAAGGACAAGGACACAGGTGTCTGCGGGTGATCAAGAAAATGAAATGCTGGCCACTGCCCCATGCTACTCTTTTTTTTTTTTTTTTTTTTAAACAAAGAGCTTTCTGATCCTAGACTAGGCTGTCGCGACAAATTCCTAAGATCATAAAATGATACATCACAAAAAGTACCTGGGATTACAACTGTTTCCCCACCTGCTTAGAGTTTTATGGCAAGGGTGCGGTCCCTTGATGCTTCAGTTATGTGGATGTGCCCTGGCCTGTCGAAAAGGTGCCTCAGATCATCGGCAAAGCAGATGAGTGCGTGGAGGTGTTTGTGCAGTCAAAGAACTCGGCGCTAGAAAACACGGCAGAAGGAAACCCTACCACCAGGATGGAAGGTAGAAGCAACAGGAGGAGCATTCCTTCCCCACTTCACACGTATGACACTGAAATGTTCTAAACAGTCAAGCGGAAAATCAAAAACCAAGGAAAACATTTTGAAGTCTTAGATCACAGCTGTGATACACCCTCTTACTGATCGACACTAGAAAGGACATCCTTGCGAGAGGTGTCGTAGACTTAGACACCACGTTCTGGCTGAGGGAAGGCATCTGAAAACTTCTCATCTGAAGTTGTTGTTTTCAAATATTTGATCTACAGATAGCTTCTAGAAATACTAGTTTGGTTGAATAGCAAAGTCTCAGTTCACTCCTGGTACATGAATGAATCTAACCACATCCTTCACTGCTATTTTTAGGCCAAAAAAGATGAACACTATTCAAACAGGCAGGATGGGCTAACGTGGAGGCAACACATGAATGCTTTCTTCCTGCCGCTTAAGTTAGAAACAGGTACAGCTCTTTTTATGAGAGATCAACTGACAAAAGCTAACTTGCAAAACGACAGACACACCCAACTTCACTATTCGAATGCTACAGTGCCCGTGTGCTCCCCTGCTAGTTGCCTCGACGACATTAATACCAAGGATCCATGGCGGAAGGCAGAAAGGCGGCCTGCATTCTGGGCTAGCCCACGGGGGATATATTAGAAGTCATGTGGTTGCAGATCTCCACAAGAAAGCAAGGGCACATTAAAAAGCTCGAAATAAAAAAGTTCGAAGGAATCTCTGCACATCAACCACAACAAGGAAGAAACAGAGAACCGAGTAGAGAACTGGGCAAAAGCTGGCGATTCACCTAACAGCAAAGGACTGCTAAGTGTCTGAGACTTTATTCTCACGAATAGTGAGAGAATCGCAAACTGAAACAACCAAGAAGCAATACTTTCTCCCGAGCCTATCAAAGTAGCAACAACGAAGAGAGTCCGGTGCTACTCAGGAGTGGCAATGGGGCGGGGAAGGGAGACCCTCGGTGCTGCCCGCGGGCCTGGCGGGGGATTGGCTGGCCCCGTGACAGGGAAGATTCATGCTCCCGAGTGGTCCCCCTCTCTAAGATGCGTCCCCAAGAGCCTCCCACACACCAGGGGGGTTTCAGTAGCATCTATGGGGATGGAGTACTTGGCAACCACTGGATCCAATCAACTGGACAGACATACAGAAAAAGGGGAAGCTTTGAAATTTCGTGACGTGGAAGCACTGAGCTTTGTCTTAGAGCACAATAAGAACTACAGCCTAATACCAGCTATCTAAATTAAAAGCCCCTGCGCACCGACATGAGAACTCTAACTAATGTCATCGATCAATTTGTACAGAAGTTGTCAATAGAGGCCCTAACTTATGTAAACATTCGCCAAGCCTAACAAAAGTCATTTGATTAAAGGGGGGGGGGCGCTATATACAGATCTTTTTAAAACACAAATTTTACTAGAATATCCACGCTGTATCTCAAGACACGAGGATGGGTGTCTATGAAGGCGGTACAGAAGTAGGGCTTGCACAAGAAGCGGGGGCTAAAAAAGCAAGCACACAGGAGTGGGTTTACCACTGTGCACCAGGACTAAGTCAACACTCGACACCCAAACTTTGAGAAAAACAAGCTAATAGAAACAATTGACATGCTAGGAATCTACGACGGAAGACAAAGCTCTGCGATGGCAAGTCTACTGCCTCCCACTCAAGCCATGAAAAGTTCCATCTCCCGGGTTCCTTGTTCTGACCACCTGTGTCTGTCTGGCCACAGCCCTGCTGGCGTTTATACTCACAGCGTCTATGAAACGAAGAGACTTGAAAGTGGATCCAGGTGGACATCCCATTGCAGAGAGACAAGGATAGTGGCCTTCTTCCAACACGTACTGGTTCCCAGAAAAGTGCTCTCCGTCGTAGGCCACCCAGCTAGAGTAGGAGAAATCAAGCAGTTGGAGTTTTTAGACTCAAGACTGACATTGCAAGCAAGCCTACTACAAAGCAGAATAGTTATATTTTTCTTCAAAAATTTTTGGCTATATTTACTGCACTCCATCTCACGACAAATGAATAATCCTATTAAAAGTCTCTTATTAAATTTGTTTTGGGGAAATTTCCTTGAAATTATCGATGTTTGAATGTCTTCACATTCTAGAGTCCTTTGCTCCCCAATGGCGGAGGTCACCATTCTCCCAGCCGTGTAGCTTCAAACGCTGGGTCCTCTCTGCAGATCAGTCACCGAGGCAGCTGCATCTCCTCGGTCGAACTTCCCTTTGCCCTTTCTTCTCTGTCTCTGCACAGGGCACCAGGTCAAAACACCAGCGTGACTGCCAGAGACCCTCCTCTCCGGATGTCAGGCAGCGGCTGTGATCATTCATCATCCTGCTCTAGGGGAGGTTTTGTTTTGCTTTACTTTAATCCAACAAAGACATATTGAGGAAAGCTCTCTGTCAAGGAGCTCCTGAGTGATACGAACAGTTAAGCACTCAGCTACTAACCCAAAGTTTGTGGTTTGAACTCACCCACACGTGCCTCTGAAGACATGAAGAGAAGTGTGTGGTGGCCAGACACCCTGTGTCCGTGATCGGTGAGCACACCAGCCTCTCTGTGGGCTTCCAAGGCTAAAACTCTTCACAGGAGTAGGAAGCTTCCTCCTTCTCCAGTCAATGTCCTTAGGTGGCACGAATTTGTGCACAAATGTCACCTGGAGGTTAGTGGCTCGAGCCCCCCCCCCCCCCCCCCCCAAGCTGTCCTCAGAGGACCGATCCTGGCAAGCTGTCAAGAAAACCCCTGGGCACTGAGCCACTCGGTGTGGCATTGCCATGACTCAGAATGCAGCCCGTGGCAGCTGACGGCAATCGTGTGTTGAGATGTCTCCAGATTGAGGATGGAGCTGGGAGCGTTACTGTGGTGGTCGTGTGCTTATGTTCATTTCATGATTGAGATGTAGGGGTGGAGTCTAGCCTGTTAATATGGAAATAGCCATTGAGTAGCCAATGAGGCCTCCGTGTGGACATGGCTTTCTCCTGAGACTGCTGGGAAATCTTGCACTATTTCCCTCATGGAGATGAGAAGCTATCTCCCCAGTTGTGGGGAGTTAGTCTCAGAGACAACAAACTACAGACAAGACAAGATGGCAGCATCTGAGGAGCTGGAGGAGCAGGAGGAGGAGCCACACGGCCTTACCCTGATGGAAGCAGACCTCTGAAGCTGGAGAAGCCACATGGAGACCCCTACCAGCACTGAGTTGCTTCTACCAACCACTGGATGCTGCTGATGTACCCTGAGCCCTGGAAGCGAGGAGCCATGGGGAGACCCCTGCCAGGATTCTGCACCCACTGACCTGTGACTTTGTGAGTTGGAAGGAGACTTTATAGACTGGTATCGGGCATATAGGCTAATATCGGACTTATGAATTTGAACTGGACTGGGTTGGGATGCTTTCTTAATGTCCCATTCCTCTTGTATATAGACCATATCCTTATATCCATAGTGTGTCTATGAGTTTGTTTCTCTAGTCTACCTGGGCTAGTACAATTACTCTGACAGTTAATACCCTCACGAGGTGAGGTGAGACAGGAAGGAAGGAAGAGGACCTGGCTTGGGCTGGAGGGACATACTAATTAAGGGTGACGCTTTCTTAAAGTTCAGTTCATATCTGGAAGCAATTCTAAGGGGGATATCATTGAATTATTTAGATTGCGAACAACTCTTATGATTCTGGGTGGTATTTTATGACTATTAGTATCATTGAAACTAAAGCCTCGTTCAATAGATGGTCCCAAAGGTTTCTGTAGCTCACCGGACCTCTCACAAACCTCGCTTCAAACAGTTTCAGCAAGCGCTGGGAGCTCACTGCCTTTTTCATCTTTGTTGCCTATAAAGTCCATCTACAGGCTCAGAAGGGGCTTCACAACCCGATCTCACCTGTCGTGCCTACACTTGCTTCCCCTCTAACCCAGAACAAAGAAAGAACCCACCCACCCACCCACCCCACCCCCAACCAGAGAGGCTGGTGTGCTCACCCATCACTGACATGAGGTGTCCGGCCACCACACACTTTTCGTCAAGTTCCTGTCATCCAGGGTGTCTTCCCTACTCCAATCTACCTAGGGAAACAGTGGCTTGGGCAGGTGCCACAGAGATTATCGAGAGCCCCATGCTCTTGACGGATCACGGAACAGGTCGAGAGAGGAAAGGGACTGGCGAGGGACAGCTACTTCGTAGCACACAAAGCTGGAACCTGATGTGAATTCCATTACACCCAGTGTCCCCAGCACTCAGAGGCTGCCCAATGTGCCTCCATACAAAAATGATCCTGTACTCCGTGCTGATTTTCTAGCAGGTGTTGCTAATTAGGAAGGGGCTTCCGAGTGCTTATGGGGAAAGAGTGGAATGAGAAGAAAACACAATTTTTCCCACGACCTTTTTCACAACGTCTTTGTGATTGGTGATAGGTGAGTTTTATTTTCCCTCGGCAAATACGTTCTCTGTTGGCCACGTACCTGCCTCCTAAAACTCGACATGACTTTGCAGAAAACGAATCATCAATTTGATCTGTCGTTTCTTCAAACTGTTGGCTGCAACCTTGAAACTGCGCTTCTGAAAACAAGTGGATCTTTAAAAAAATAAAGAAACACGTAAAATTATTTCCTGAAACACCTGCCCCCTATCAGACTTTAAAATGATGGCCCAGCACTATCCACTTGCTAACTCTGGGCACAGTAAACTGGTGTGAATTTTTGAAAGCCTTTAATTTTCTCTTTCTACCTTGATGGCAGGCCAGAAGCAAGTCGGCTGCCATCATCCAGGACTGTCTCATTCAGAGACATCAAAGGACCATCCTGCAGTGGAAAGCTCACCTTTCCTTCCACCCCATGTTGTCCTCATCGGTGGGCACGGAAAGGCTTTGTTGTGGGCCCTCGTAATTGTTCATCATTAACAATAAACTATGCTTTGAAAACATGTAACAGAGTTTCTCTCTCTGTCAATGGAGGATACTTGCTGACTGATTGGAATCTTTATTGGATGCAAGAAGATTTGCCAATAAAGGAGCCAACAGCCAGGCTTGTGCCTCTGTAATTAGAGCTGTCTGAACACTTCCATTAAACAGCCAGAATAACATCTGTAACCCTTCAGTCGATAGAGAGTCAGCATTCAAAAGGCTGGAGAGGGAGACGATATAAAAACGCAGACACCACCACTGCAAAGATTCATTATCCTGTGAAACACAATGACTGGGTGCTGCTGTGCAGAGTACTAACCTCAGCACATGAGTGCGAGCAGCGTCAATGGAACGATATAAAACTCAGGCTTACCTAATGACAGCATCCTATAGCCAATAGTTAGACATAACTCAGAATGCAATTGATTCTGTTTGGAGTACATTTAAACCTTATTTTAAAAATATACTTCTGCTATCATGCATAAAAGTGGGTGAAACTACTAAATATTCCAAATAGCTGATATTTCACACTTAAAATTACCTTTTAAATGGAAGGCCCTTGATTATAACAAACTTACTTCTTTATTTTTGTGATTTAAAAAAAAATTTTTTTTATTTACCTGGTTTCGTTTCCTTGGGCCAGCGAATGAATCCTAGAGGTTTAAAAAAAGAAGAAAGACAGAAAGAAATGGAAATAAGTAGAATGTTGAGCAAGTCTTTTCTTCCAAATTGTCAATAATTACTATTAAACAAAGACTCAGAACACTTCCACACAGTTATCAGTATTATATAACCAGGAACACATATTAAGGAAATCTACAATTCAGTTAATTATTCTCCTAAAAAAAATCTTAACTTTGGGAGAGGAGGAGTGGGGAGGGAGGGGAAATGTGGGGAGCTGATGCCAAGGGCCTAGGTAGAATGAGGATGTTTCACAAATGATGAAGGCAACAAATGTGCAAATGTAGCCTGCATACAATGGACATATGTATTGATCAATGGGATATGTATTGAGTTGTATGAGCCCCCAAAAATGATTTTTCTTTTTTTTTTTTAATTTTTTTTTGGGGGGGGGCATCACTGCTCTCCGGTGGTGGGAGTAGGAGGCCCAGCCCACTGCTGGAATTGAACCTCCGTCCCAGTGGGCCGCAGTCCTGCGCACAACCACTACGCCACCGGGGCTCAGCCCCAAAAATGATTTTTAAGAAAATTCTTAACTTACCAAACATATAGGTTGAAGAGAAGAGATCTTACAATTTTTCCCTCCCCAGTCCTCAAAGCTGGTGTAAAAGCCTTTATCCAAGATATACTGTTCTCCTGTGAAGTCAGGGTTCTCATATGCTACCCAGCTACGGAGATAAAACACAGACTGGTTACACTTCATGTTTGACAGATAAGAACATCTTACACATTTGGGCAAAGATAATCCAGAAACTTTTCTTTATTTTGCTAGTGGGTAGTCTTTAATAATTTGTCTGATTCTCTACTGATCTTTCAAGAGCATCTCTATATCTACGAGTCATTAAAATAGCAATCAAAACAATGTCCTTTCAGGAGCCACTGGGGGCTCCTGGTTTCCTTATCCGATTTGCTAGAACAGGGATGCCTCTGGTTCTGATTCTATTCTAAAGCAACCATTTGAATGCTTAAAAAGAGCTTGCAAAAAGTTCTGTGAAAATGCAAACAGCAATTCTTTGTTATCGATGTCAAAATATGTTGGCAGAAGGTGCTTACCGGAAACTGTTACACAACAAACCACACTGGAAAAAATTAACAGAAGAAAAGCTTACCGAAAAAAGTGAATCTAAGTAACTGAAGTTGATTAAAAACTGGTTCTGAAAGGACCCAATTATGTATTAAAGGTGAAAAAACAAAAGAAAACCCCCAAACAAATCTCTTTTGTAATGTTTTCTCTAAGGGACAAATTCAGAGGGAAAAAAAAGTGTCAAAGAAATCAGCCAACTGAAAAAAAAGGTTTTGTTTTTTTTTTTTTTTGCCCTGAGGGCGTCTTTTCCAAAGCATACCTCTTCAATAAACTCATCCTAACCTTTCAAAAAAAAAAAAAGATTTTTTTTTTTTTTCAGGCATCACTGCTCTCCAGTGGTGGGAGTAGGAGGCCCAGCCCCACTGCTGGATTTGAACCTCCGTCCCAGTGGGCCGCTGTCCCGAGCACAACCACTACGCCACGGGGGCTCAGCCCAAGATTTTTTTTTTTTTTTTTTTTAAGAAATCTGCTAACTGATGCCATTTTCTATTCAAAGTCTTTGAAGTAGGTTTTTCGAATCCGACGTGTTGGAAAGATAGTCTGCATTTAACCTACTGCCATTGAGTTGATTCCAGCTCCCAGTGAGTGACTCTGAGGCCAACCAAGAACGTCAAGGCTTGCTGGAGCAGTGTCACATCCTTCCCCGTCATGCCAGCTGGTGGGTTCGAGCCACCAACCTTTGGGCTGGCAGGCTAGAGCTTGATGCACTGCCCCACCTGGGCTCCTACACAGTCTCTCTTTCCCTTACTTCATTGCTGGCAGGACCCATGCAGAGCTTCAAGGAAGAGTCCTTGCCTACCCATGTTGACGCTGACTCCTGATGGCTTCCTGTGTAGAAATGCCCAGCCTGGGCCATCCTCCAATCGTGACTTTTTCTCATCCCACTGCTGCAACCGCTGCGCCAAACCATCACCTGGAGGGTTCCCTCTTTTACCAACTGGGATGTTCTTTTCCATTAAGCCATCCAAATTACATCTGAGACAAAGTCTGGCCAGCCTCAGCTCTAAACATTCTGGCTGGACTTCCTCCTGCTTCTCCTTCTAACAATTACCTTTCTCACAACAATAGTTCCAACGCATTGATTCTGCTGCAATCTTCCTTCCCATTGGCCAGCGTTCGTATGCAGATGAGGACATTCATCATTACGTGGTTTAGATAAAGTGGACCTCTGTCCTCAAAGTGACATCATTGCTTTTTAAAAAAGTACTTCAGAGAGGTCTTTTGCAGCAGATTTGTTCACTGCAATATGCTGTGATTTTTTTTCGAGGCTACTTCCATGGTCACGGATCATGGATTCAAGGCAAGTGAAATCCCTGCCAACTGCAATATTTCCCACACTTATGATGTTGTCAATGAGTCCAGCTGTGAGCATTTTTCTTTGTTTTTTTTGTTTTTTTTTTTTTTGGGTGGGGGAGGCATCACTGCTCTCCGGTGGTGGGAGTAGGAGGCCCAGCCCCACTGCTGGAATTGAACCTCTGTCCCAGTGGGTCACAGTCCCGCGCACAACCACTATGCCACCGGGGCTCAGCCTGCATTTTTGTTTTATGTCAAGGTATAATCCATGCTTTAAGCTGTACACTTTGATCATCAGGAAGTGGTTCCCTTTCTGCTTACTTTCAGCAAGCAAGGTTGTATCAGCTATGAGCTGCAGATTCTCAACGCGACTTCCAGCGATCCTTGATGCCACGTTCTTCCTCAGAGTCCAGCTTCTTGGATGTTGCTCAGCATACCAAAGGAATTGAGGAAAGAACCCTACAGCACATCTTTCCCCACTGTAGACCATGCACCCTACCCCTGTTCTGGTCAAGTGACTGCCTCTTGGTACTGGTCCCAGATGAGCACAATTCAGTGTTCTGGACTATCCCACTTTTTGCCGTGATCCATAGTTTGTTCTGAACCACACAATCAAATGCCCTTTACTTGCAGTTGCTGGTAGGTGCTGGGACGTCCATTTCAACTTCCAGCCACCCTCCGTAGAGCAGAACTGAACCCAGCCTAGGCCTGCGGGTGTCACCCTCGCCCTTGTCGATCCCGTGGTTACAGCCACTGCGTCCGTCCATCTGTCTGGAGTCTTCTTCTCTTCTGATGACCCTAGTGTCTCCTGAGAGCTTATCTAATTTTCCTTGATTCGCACTCATTATTTCTTCTGATTTTTGAAACACATCACACCATTATTGGAGTGTGAGGTGAGAATGTGGTACTTTTCAAAATACTTTCACACCAAAATCCATTTGTGGAATCCACATGGATGAAGCTTCTTGGGCATCCTGAGCACGGTCCAGGGATGAGAAGTGCCTGGCCATCAAAGAGCACTGTGCAGTCGAGTATGGCACATGCAATTAGGTTCAAATGTAACACTTTATCATATGATCTGCCTTTTCAGCCATTTTAAAGTTATTTCTGTTTTTAAACTTTTTGCTTTCTTTTCAATTGGTTTTCTTCTCTGTCTTGTTCTTACTTTGTTTGCTTGCTCCATTTGTGCTTTTTTGTATCTGAAGTCCAGGATCAGTAAATCTATGGAGACAGTCACTGAATTAATAATTACCAAAGGGCCCTGCAGGGAAGGTTGGGGGTAGTTAGGGGCTGACCACCATCGAAACAGGAAGAAAATGTTCTCAGCTTGATGTGGTGATAACTGCCCGACTCTTCTCAATAGGACCAAATGATGAAATTCTCTGATATGTGAATTCTACCCCCATAAAACTATTTTAATGAAAGGCTTTCCTATCAATCGTATTTATTGGCCCAAAGAAGAACCAATGTTCCCACTTGAAAGGCTAGAAAACCTAAAAATACAGAAAGATGAACTCTGAATCCATTTATTTGGCCAACCGCTGAGTGGTCATTTACCAGGTCCCAGGAAGTAGACTGTCACTAGGGAACTAAAGATAAAGAAGGCCAGGTCTCTAACCCTCAAATACCTCCCCCCCCACCTCCACTGGCCCCCTTGGGCAGACTGCATCTCCCTGGGTGCAGGCCATGTCTCAGGAAGGAGCTGAGGGAGCCACACCTGACCTTGTCCTCACAGGAGTCAACCTCGGGCTAATGGCTAGTGGTGTCCCTCCCCACTTTGTGGAAATCAAGATCAGGGGCCCCTCAGGCACTCACTGCAGAAGGGAACAAAAGCAGCACAGAAGCTGCAACGGGGTGGGGGTGGGGGTGGCTCTGTGGGGAGGAGGATCAAGCCCTATCAAGAAAATCTAAGCCACATCACAAAGTGTCCCTGGCTGGGCTCTGGGTCTGAGAAGAGGGTGTTTGCTTACAGGCCTTTGTGTTCGTTGGAAGGTAAGGTTAGGGTTAGTGGGGACATGAGCATGTCTAAGAGGAAGGTGGCGACCCTGCAAGGGCACAGAGACCACAGTCAGCTGCACAGCAAACCCAGGAGAATCGCTCTCCCATCTTTTCTCTTAACCGGGCACGTACGTACTAGAGTATCGTGTACCGATGTGCCGGGCTGCCCCCTCCGCACGGTCACTGGCTGACTACGATCAGGCAGCTAACGTCTATGAAGATCTGTACCCTCAGAAATCCTCGCCTCTCGACCTTCCTCAGGCCACCACCCTTTCAGATAGGTCCTCATGTGGTGGTGACACCCCCCCTCCGCCCCCCGACAAACATAGTATTTTTTTTTTGGGGGGGGGGGCATCACTGCCCTCTGGTGGGAGTATGAGGGCCAGCCTTGCTCCTGGAGAGCTGCTGCTGGATTTGAACCACCAACCCAGTGGGCCGCAGTCCCGCACACAACCACTATGCCACCAGGGCTCAGCCCCATAATATTATTTTCTTTGCGACTTCATCACTGTCATTTGGCTACTGTTGCGAATCAGGCAACTCCTGGGAAAGGGTTATTCAATCCCCAAAGGGGTCGGGACCCATAGTTGGAGAACTGCTGTGCTAGAAGGTCCCTCAGAGTCAGAATGAACTCATTGGCAGTGAGTTTGGAATTTTTTGAAGCAAATCTGCATCCCATGTTTCCCTATAGAACTCAAAACTAAAGCTAGGCTGAGCCCCGGTGGCGTAGTGGTTATGCATGGGACTGCGGCCCACTGGGATGGAGGTTCAATTCCAGCTCCACAGGAGCAAAGGCTGGGCCTCCTACTCCCACCACCAGAGGGCAATGATGCCCCAAAAAACAAACAAACAAAAAAAACTAAAGCTAAAGTGATACAATGTGTATGTAAACACACAACGCACAAGTGGCCTAACCCACAGAAGCACCATGTATTAAGATATTCCCTGAATGATGGGTAGTGGAGTCTTCCTCCTAAGATATACAGTCTTACAGGAGCCATCTGTGATTGTGGAGGGCAGGAAGGTGGGGAGGGGAAGGGACGGGATCAAATCCCATACAGATCGGAGCGGTTCTCAGTCTCTCTATGATCTACCTAGACTTGGGACTCTGAAGAAATCTTCGTGTAGTGTGCACAACTGGCTTCTGCACATAGGATGCACACTTTTTGTTACTAAGATTGAGGCGGGGGTGGGCATTCACCTCCCTTAAACAGTTACTGTAGGATTATAAGATTTCTCCCGAAGTGTCTCCCTCAAAGATATGCCAAACATTAGAGGCCAGCACATGGTGGGAGGTCAGAAGCTTAGAGCTACTCTCCCTGAAGGTTCCAGCCTTCATGCAGACGCCTTAGTCTGCCACAATAGGTAGGGCTTACTCCCGGCTGTTAGGACAATGGGTCACTTCCCCTGAAAGCTTTGGCTTTGGCTAAATCAAGTCTCCAGTTCAAGGGCAGTCCAGGTTATGAACCCAGCGTCCACCCGTCTTGTCACATGCTTACCCCCAACCCCTTCTCTTACTGTAGTGTGTGTACCCCTAGGTCACCCCCCCCTTTGCTGTATAATCTATAGTGCAACCCCTTCCTGGGACGTGTGGCTACCTGTGATCAAGCCCCCCAAAGTAACATAAGCCTTGGTTAGCAATAAAGAAGCTCTGGCTCCCCATCCTTCCCCTGAACCCCGGCTCCTCTCTTCCTCCTGCTGCTGCTCTCTCCAGGGGGCGGAGGTGAGCATGCTACCCTAAAATGTGTCTGACTCCGTTGTTGCAATCTCTCCTACCTTCTATGACTCTACTATAGTCTTCTACTTTTTATTCCTGTCCAATTGCCCTTACCGGATGAGTAATGCAGTCTCAGGGGCGGGCTCCCCTCCCTCACAAGTCGCAGTCTCGGACACGCGGTGGGGGAAAGGGGGGGGGGGCGGTGGGGTGGGGCGCATGTCACTGTGGGTCAGCGTGGATCCACGGCAGTGAGTTTGGCATCTGGACTTCAGCTTGTGAAAAACGTCATGTAGTTCAGCAAGAGTAGAGCGCAGAGTTAGAAAATGACAAGGAGGGCTGTATTAAAAGGTATTTCTCTTGATGCTCCAATTGGAGAGACAGAGGGGAAAAAAGGAAGTTTGCTACCCAAATCTCAGCGAGCATCTTCGGGAAGGTTGTTCTCTGTGTCTCACTGCGGGAGAGCCGCTACTGACTCAGAGGGTCCGCAGGACAGAGCCCAGGAAACCCCACAGGATCTCCAAGGCTGTCGCCTTGACTGAAAAGCAGCAAAGCTCCCCGACCCGCTGCCCCCTCGGAACGGCTGGTGGGTTCAAATTGCCATCCTTTCCGTTGGTGCTTGCTTGAGCCGTGGCCCCACCACAGTTCTTTAATAACAAGTGTAGGACCTAGCGGATGCACCGTAAGCTTCCTGAGTGAGACTCCCACAGGGCAAGAGTGACAAAGGTTTCGTTTTTATTTGCTCTCTTATGAACTGGAATTCCAGAGTAAGAAGTAAGATTCCACACAAAAATGCTTACCTACCAGTGAGAATAAAAACTCACTGCCGTCGAGTCGTGATGGCCGCCCACAGCAACCCTACCAGGCAAGGGAGAGCTGCCCTGGTTAAGCTTCCTGAGGCTGTAACTCTTGATTGTGATTCTTTTTGTTTGTTTTGTTTTGTTTTGTTTTGGGGGCCTCACTGCCCTCTGGTGGTGGGGGTAGGAGACCCAGCCTTACTTCTGGATTTGAACCTCCAACCCAGTGGGCCACAGTCCCACGGGCAACCACTACGCCACCGGGGCTCAGCTAAGCCATAACTCTTGACATCTTTCCTACTCTTGAACACATACCCTCACCGCTTTTTCAAGGACTCATCCTCAAACTCATCCCTATGCCCAGACTGGCCATTAATCCTTCCCTGGATAGATTCCCAAAGCATTCCATCCCCATCTCTTTTGTGGTCATAATGATGCATTATATAAATACTGTAACTTCGGTCTTAGAGGACATCATATAATGCTTTGCACATAATAGGCCTCCATAAATATTTGCCATATGACAAGCCGAATAAAACACGCAGAAGCACCTGGCCCTGATAAACACAGAAGCCACAACCACCGGGCACAAAGAATCTAAAAGGAAGTGATATGTGTGTGCGTGTGTGCATGACACCCTGCAACTTCCTCTCTCTCCTCCCCCACCCAACGCCAACTCCTTCTATGCCCAGAAAGAAGCCGCAGCAGGAAATGCCACTAGAAATGACTGAAAACAGAAACACACAGGCACAGTCCTTTACTAAGGCAGCTGATTTCAGTGGGAATCAGAGAAGGGGATCAACTCAGGCCTGTAACTCTGTCTTTTCTAAGTGCCTAATCTATGACATAGAGTTGGAGGGAACTCTACCACTCTGCACGCTATGGCTTCCTCTCCTATGAAGGATGACTGGGCCCTGACTAATGGTGACAACACACAGGGTGAGTTTCAAAATGTCCAAGTGTTTCACCAGAGTTAGTCACTGTGTTTTTTTCCAGCATGTTTAACTTTAAAGGCAGTCCACAATCTTGTAGAACCCCAATAGCATTTCTGATACCTCTGCCATCCCCTAATTTTTGTGGGCAGGGAACGCTGATTCTAAAAGGCTGGGGGTGGGGTGGGCGGGAGCTCCGTAACAGGCCTAAGAAGGGGCATTTCCTACTAAGAATGGGAGACAAAGTCACAGATGCCAACCTGCCAAGACCATGACACACACAATGACCTAGAGAAGCACTTGGTGGGTAAGACTAGCAGTAAAAGTATGTAAGGGAGGTGTCGACATCAAGGAGTCAGGGTGACAGTGAAGGCCTCATATACAGCACAACAAGGCTGATGCTAGAATGACCCAAATTGCCCACATGACTTATGACGTCAAAAGCCTGACATCACTACAATTATCAACAGGGGCAATGTCCAGTGACTTCAGAGTTATCTGAAATTAGAACAGACACCAGCTCGGATCTAAGAAGTAATAATATCACTCTTTATAAGACATCTCTGTGGTTTTACTTCACCTGTCTCTAGGCCCACACCTTTAGATGATCCTGAGAGCACACACCTGAGGCCTCTCTGCAGGCCTGTACCCTGTCTCAGCTCTAGGGAAGACAGGCAGCACCGGCCCTGTCCGCTCCCTGGCTACTACAGTGAGTAGTCAAAGTCCGTGCACCTCGAGCCAGCCTATCTCTCTAGAGGCAACCCTGGGCCTTCTGTAAGAAAGGGATGCTCTTTTCATGGGAACCAGTGAGCTAGGAGAACAAAGGTCATGTGTTACACAAACAAACAAAACCACCTGATGCAAAGGACCTATCAGAAGTAAGGACAACAGTCAGGGAAGTCAGAGAAAAAGAATGAGAGAGACAGACACACACACACACACAGAGACCACATTCTATAGACAATGTTCTAGCCATATATTCTACTTGAAGCAAAAAATCATGTGTGCTGGGAGGAGATGAGCCACTCAGGGTACAATGTAGCAACAATGAAATATGCAACTTTCCTCTAATTCTTAAATGCTTCCTCCCCCTGCCCACTATCATGATCCCAATTCTACCCTACAAATCTGGCTGGGCCAGGTACAATGGTATGGGTAGGAACCAGACACATGGGGAATTCAGGACAGATGATCCTTTCAGGACCAGTGGTGAGAGTGACGATACCAGGAGGGTGGAGAGAAGGTGGGTAGAAAGAGGGAACCAATGACAAGGATCTACATATAATCTTCTCCCTGGGGTACAGAAAACAGGGAACTGGGTGAAGGGAGACACTGGACAGTGTACAATATGACAAAGTAATAATAATTTATAAATTATCAAGGGTTCATGAGAGAGGGGCTATGGGGAGGGAGGGGAAATATGAGCAGCTGATACCAAGGGTTTAAGTAGAAAGCAAATGTTTTGAGACTGATGATGGCAACAAATGTACAAATGTGCTCTGCATACAATAGATGTATGCATTGATTGTGATGAGTTGTATGAGTCCCCAATAAAATGACTTTTTAAAAAATCTTGTGTGTGATTTTTCAGTCACATAAGGCCAGAAGTTTGGCTAAGCCTTGGTGGCGCAGTGGTTGTGTGCGGGACTGCAGCCCACAGAGTTGATGGTTCAAATCCAGCAGCAGCTCTCCAGGAGCAAGGCTGGGCTTCCTACTTCCAAGGGCAGTGATGTCACACACACACACACACAAAGGTGTTTTTTTTTTCCTCCAAGGCCATAAGTTCCAGTGTTAATACTCCAGCCCATGAGGCTGACAATCACTTGCAATCTAAAGTGTCTTGACTGACACATCATTCAATAGAACGTGCTTTAGCATCTGTAAAGCATTTAACTGCTAATTTCAGCTACGTTGATAAAATTGAATTATCCTGGTGTCAAAATAATGGGGAAACAGTGTAGGAGTGAGTGTCATCCAGCGAGCATCTGCTGAGGCTTGGGATCATCTCAGGTGTCCCGAGTTGCCCTGGTTTTTGCTGTTTGTTGCCATGGCGTGGTTCCCAACTGAGAGGGGCCTGTGGCCAACATAACCCTGCAGCCGCCTCAGTCATGGCCGAGCCGTGTGTTTGTTGGGGCCACTGCCACGATCCACTCCACGGAAGGTCTTCCTTTTTTCTGGGGGGGGGGGGCGGGGGGGGCATTACTTCCCTCAGGTGGTGGGAGTAGGAGGCCCAGCCTTTGCTCCGTGGAGCTGGAATTGAACCTCCATCCCAGTGGGCCGCAGTCCCCGGGCACAATCACTACGCCTCCAGGGCTCAGCCCAGGTCTTCCCTTTTTTTTTGGCTGACCCTCTACTTTGCCCAGCACACTGTCTTCTTCTCCAGGAATTGGACCCTCTGAAATAACCAGTCCAAAGTACACGAGATGAAGTCTTGCCAGAAGCACCTGGCTGTACTTCTCGTAAGACACATCTGTTACTTCTTCTGGAAGCCCATGACACCGAGAATATTTTTCATCAACACAGTAACTCAAAGGCATCATGTAGTCTTCTCTGATCTTCCTTATTCCGGTGTCCAACTTTCACATAAATAAGGCAATGAAAAACACCACAGCTTACATCCTCACAGTGAACTCTTCAGTCTTCCATACATGAAAGAAGACTGGCAACAGAAATGCCCAATACAATAAATATGTCTTTTGAGTTCTTGACTCCTGCTTCCACGAGCATTGGTTGTGCAGCCGAGTAAAATGACATCGCTGAACCCATCTATCAGGGCACACACTGGTCTAGTTGTGCGGACTTCTATGTCCTTTCCGCCGCCGTGTCATCTGCACTTTAGTCTGTAGTCTGGGACTGTCATCACAAGTGTTTCGGGCTCTCTCTCTTTCATCAAGCAAGCTTTGTCATCTGCACAGCTCAAGGTGCCGACGAGCTCCCCTCCCATCGTGATGCCGGGTTCCTTTCAGACAGTCCGGTTTCTTGGAGGGAGTCTGCACAGCACACAGACTGAGTAGGCATGGTGCAGGGAT